>JAQGAH010001978.1:0-10136 GCA_034696885.1 Lepidocyrtus paradoxus | reverse complement strand
ATTAGGAGCATTTCCGCTAAAATTGACTGACATTTGAGGCCAAGCATATGTGAGATCGGTAACTAGAACAACTGTATGTATATAGTTTTTTGCACTACCTATTCGCCAGATCGGCACCTATCCACAGTCATCATCATCCTTTAGTCTAATGGAATGATAGACACTTCACTAATGGAAAATTTCTGATGCCTACAAAGAACCAGTATTTTCCAACACGCATTTCCATCACAAAAGCCATCTCCTCTCAACAATACCCAGTCTCGCCGTTTATATTGACTTGTCCAAGTGCCTACATAATTCCTGTTTACTACCTGCCTCCTCCATTCCCATTTTTCTCCATTCCCTTCTCGGCTCCGAGACTTTAACTGGAGAACTTCGTCATTCCCAAGCTTTTGAAAATTGTATTATGTACCGGGCCTCGGAAGGACGAGAAGGATCTTAAAAATTGCCATATAGGTAAGTATAATCGCATTTTGAACCGCCTCATTGGACGGCAATGCGTAGGAAATGCTTTCAATCTATAAACTTTCCACTCCTTCATTATTCCGGTCGGTGGTGTGAACTTAACAAATAACTTTCTGTTTTTTTTTCCAGGAGCCCAACTTTTTCATATAGGTTTCGTCTTAACTTTTTTTTTTACTGTCAGGCCTCCTAAACCATTTATCTCAAACGGGGAGTGGGAACGGAGCCCATATTATGTCTTTCCCTCCAACATTGTCCTCCTTCTGGGAAAGGACGAATATATTTAGAGAATAACATAGTATTTCGAGGAAGAAAGGACAAAAAAGCCATTGAATAAAGGGTGTCCTAAAGTGTGAAGCTCAATTCTCCTTCCCATGATGATGGCACAATATTATAATTCCTTATTCTAAAATTGGATTTTATTACTGTGTCGTCTACCGGGGAGGCCATGTGTCTCTCCATCTCTTTTCGGGGTACCGGAGGAGACGGAAATGTGAATCGAATTTTTAAGCAGAGAACTCACGCGAGAGAAAGGTGAGCTGAGTGAGGTGAAGAATGGAGGGAGGGAAGAAAGGAATGAGACATTAAGCAATTCAAGCAGGTACGATGTCAACTGGCGGAGGAGTTGGGTGTCTTAATGGTGATGACATGACATTGTCATGATGACAATGATGATGGATATGTATATCATACTTTCGGTTCAAATGCCGTTCGGTGTGGTGGGGTGTTGTTGGGAGGCAGTCTTTCCTTTGTCATATTATTCGCTTGGAATATGGATACATTCATTCTCGTTATGGTTCGCGTTCGGTATATTTTCGAATGCATACTGTTTACACTCCCATGTACATATATGCGTTTGGTAGTGTTGTTGGAGAAAATTCAGGGTAAAGTGGTGGTGGAGTGAGTGATACCTACGGCAAGTCTTTGCTTGGGATGGTCCCAAGTGATTGATAGAATGCCAGGGGAGTGTGGCGCAATAGACTGGTTGAGCTACTTTTAGCACTTGTCGCTTCTCCAGAGATGCTAATACAAATGTGCTAAAAAAAATGCTTTCAGTGCAGTCACGTCCTCTTCTCTTAACACCTTTCCAATGGATTTAGCGGTATTTTATTTATTTCGCTTCACACCATTTTCATTCCAATTCAATTTCTTTTATTCGTTGTCTGGATGGTTTTTGCATTGCTGAATTTATGGGTTGGTAATTTCATTGTTTAATTTTGGGCAATTTATATGTTCCAAGTGTGAAGAAAGGAAAATCTAATTTTATTCTATTTTTTAGGTGAAGTTGGTGAAACAATATGGAATAATTGTCACAACACAATATGACTTTATTTCTACCCTTTCACCTGTCATGTCAAATGCAGTAATTTTACTTATCTAAAACAAGAATGAGGATAAACAGCTATGGAGTGAATGTTGAAGTATTTAGAAAGTAATTGTTGATCAAGTTAATTATAACATTGTCACGATGAATGTGACAACGTATGGATTGCGTGCAGATACGAGCTGCAAGTGGAAAAGAGAAAGTGCATGAGAGCTGGAACGGATGCAATAATACAATTTAGTTCGTCCTTCTTTGTTTTCCTTTATAATTACGGAGAAACGACGGTGAGATGACTTATGCATTATACATTCCATTCGAGACTTGATTGTGCTGCTTAATGAGAAGTTTTCGTTACCAATCTGCTCAATAAGGTATTAACTTCTCGATGAATTTTATATAAGTCTTGATCTACACGATTTAACTACACTGGTAACGATGAAGAAGCAAAACAGGAAGGAATTATATAGCATCTTTTCATTGTCTTCCTTTCTAACTTCACAGATTGGCAATTAAATTTTGAGCAATTAAACTTAAAATATTCCAATTAGTAACTATGTTTAAGAGAAAATACAACTTAATGGAAATTTATTTAATGTTAATTTAGGTAAACATCAGTAATTAAATCATTTTTTAATCAGTTTGTTCGAGAAGTAGCACTTATCATTGTTTACATAATGATCATGACTCATGATCATAATCTTCTTTTAAATCAAGTCAATATGGAAGCAACTTATTTATGCTCACCATCGTGGCTGTACAAAATGCCAAAATATATCATCGTCACTCCCTTTGTCAAGCTTTCTTGTTTGAGTTATGTCATTACAACTGCAATTTACAAGGTTAAAATCTTAGAATCAGAGAATAGCCTCTTTTATTGTCAGAACGCAATGTTTGCTTTGTTAGCTGTTCAGAGGGACATACATATTTACGTGATTTCTTTTCTTCAATTTTTTTTTGCTGAGATTGCATGCAAGGTGAAGATTTATTGTTTATTGCTTGGAGAACACAACTTATATTTCATGTTTTAGTGGTTGCCATGTCAAAGTTCAGAATTATGCTGTGTACGTGGAATATTTTCTTGAGAACTAGGCTAATTACGCAGACTAGATTCACGTTGCCCCAGCAATGAATCTGTCAATTCGGTAATCCCCAAATTCTTAAATCAATCTAGAAAATGGGAAATCCTTCTCAGTATGCCCCACAGTCACGCCCGTAGCACATTGCGCTACCTGTATTCTAGTTTCCAATGGAATAAATTGGCATGATAGCAGCAACAACACATTTAATTATCATATAAGTACTCATGCATTGCAGTCTTGCAGTGTTTGCGTTAAAGACAGGTTGCGCAATTTTAATGAAACGCATTTTTACCATTTCCCCATTCCAGCCAAACATCCAGCGTTTACTGTATTCCCGACCCAGTATTTCCTCTGTTGATACAAAAAATTGCGTTCGTGTTTGCAGAGCATTTTATTTCTATTTATTTTTCAGATATCTCTGAAATTCTGCAGTAGTTATTTTTTCCATATCAGTTAAACAAAATGTCCACATTGACATTCCATTTCGTAACGTAATCATAACGTTTCCCTCTAAACTGCTATGCACACACAATTTTCTAATTTTCTCACTAACATGCGTTAGGCAATTATCACAGAACTGTGACATGCAAATAAGAAAGTATAAAAAAAATTACATAAACATACCTAGTCTAGTTATATATCTGGCATACTTCGGTAGTAGACATTCCGTTTTTTTCTTTTCCATGCTTAAAACCAGATGACAGTTATTATTATAACTACTTTGGGTAACATCTGCAATATGAGCTGCTCCATAAATCATAAGATAAGTAAAAGTACAATTCATAATTTAGATTTTGATTAAGGGCTGATACATAGGGAGAAAGTCATTAAAACTAGCATGAGATGGGAAATAATGGTGATAAACAGGTATAGGACTTGGCCCTATATTCCCCACAGCAAACTTTTCCCCTCAGCTTGCACCTAAAAAATACCTCACTAATTACGTCATTATTTATTACAAACAACAAGAAACAAACTTTATTAAAGGAACAAAGTACTATAGCAAGTTTTATTCAACGACTTTGGTGCACACTGCCGGTGCCATATATGCTCGAGTGTGTTGCTGTTGCTTCCGGCCATCCTAGCCTAACTGTACATTGTTGTTGTTAAGGAAGACGTGCAATGTTATAAAATTGTCTGGAAAGCAATCGTCCATCTGTTACCATCCCTCTTAGCAATTCTCGAACATTTTCTTCCCTACAGCTGGAACATGTACATTTATGTAAAAGTTATTTTCCAATAAAAATTCCACCCAGCTAAGGCACAACAGCCACTATTTCTTCATAAAGAACAGCACAACAATGTACCAATAAGGTGGAAAAAATAACTTTGACTATATTTCACTCCACAAAGGGGGAAATAGGGAGAAAGCACGTGAGAGAAAGCAGAAGGGGTCAGGCTAAAATAACTTGACTTTGTTATCCTGGCTGCTGTAGTGTGTCTAATTTTCTCCGTCATCAGCGGGGGAGGGAGTGAGAAAGAAAAATAAAAGTTTTGGCTGTGCCACATCCACATTTAATATTGGCCAGGTTGGCAGGCCAAGCCAGGCCAGGCACATGCCATCCCTAATCATGATCATATACGGAGGATACAGTGAGCAAAAGCCTATTAGTTAAGTACACATGAATGGCCAGCACACACCTTTCCCTCCTACTTTCTCCGATAGTGTTTTTCCCTTTCACTTTTTGCTACATACTTAAACACACTCCTGCGATGAGCTCACATTACAAAGAGAAATGTATAGCCTACGTTTAGTCACAGGCTATTGCAGATAGAAAGTTAATAGGCTATTCTATTACCGAGAGTGAGACGGTTTAGGGATGGGAAAGCAGCTTATGAGTGAAAGCATGAGTGAGCTTGTGTTAGTGACAGGTATAAGGTGCTTATAGAAGGGGTATTGTAAATAAAGTATGAGAAGAGATTAGAATTAATTAAGTTTAAAACAACAATGGCAAATTTTACAAATTTGGCATTCTCTTTTTCAGCAATTAAATAGAATTAGCTTCACCCAACTGGATATGAAAACTATGGCTGTGGCGCCCGACGCAGATGATACAAGGAGAAATGACTACGAGCTTTACGTGAACTATCTAAAATACATTAAAATGGCTATTTTATTCCGCAAACAAAATAACCATCAGGGTTGGTTAACTGATAACAATTAAGTACATGCATGGCCCAAGTGTTGCCCCCTGGCAGTAAACATGAATGAAGTGAGTAGAACCATGGCCAAGCCATGGCGCAAACAGGCTTCAATCAGTTTCATAAAAGTTTTTCGTTGGTTGGATGACTACATTTGGGTTATCATAAGGGAAGTTTTCACTTTGTTTGCGTACAATACACTAATAGCATTATGTCTATTATTACATTAAAGCCACGCTCTGTTACGTAATTTTTAAGCTCGTACTATGTAAAAGACCTTTGTACATTTCCAATTGAATATACTTGGGCTGATATCCAAATAGGTAAGTAAAAGGCTGACCTTAATCCTGAGCAAATTGAACTAAGAGTCGAGTAAGAGGACTATAAATGGGAGTATATGGTTTCCATCATAGTATAATTTACTATCCCCATCAAATTTATGGTCATTAGTAGTATTAACCCATCGTGTAAGTCGGTTACAGACAAGTCCAGTCAAAAATATATGCCGGATGTGAAAACAATACCGAAATAAGGATATACATTTAGCGACTAAAATACGAAAAACTCGGGAAATGAGACTAAATGAAATTTTACAAACTAAGAGCATTCCATTATTAGTTTTCGAAATCAGTCAACAGTATGACGAATTTCCCGTTAGATTGGAATAGGAAGGGCACAGGTTGTGCAAAAATGCTTTTACTTGATGAAATTACGTAAAAAAAGATGCTTAACTATTCATTCGCTTTTTGAGATTTCAAATTCGGATATGCATTAAAATTACATTTCTGATGACAGGACCTCTCATAAAAGCTCAAGAACCAAATATCCACTTTATTTTGTTATCGATCAGTATTCTGGCAAAATGCTTTCGACATTTAAGGTCCATCGAGAAAATCCTGGATTTCAAATTGAAAATTTATACTGTCATATAGTCATCTACTTTGCTACAAAATACTTGCCCACCCAACAGCAGTGAAAGTATTTAGATGGGAGAAATGCTATATTACTAACAAGGTAAGTTGTTTGCAACATGCATATTTGATCAATATGCAAACATTATGGTTATTAGATTATGTCCGCTGCTTGGCTTACCTTGCCTCGGATGTTCCCAGGGAAGTAATGCCGACTCCAAAATGAAATACGAGAGTATAATTGTGTAATACGTTCTACAGAACAACACTTGCGTTTTATTAGTCTGTCCTTCCCTACGAATTAGCGTTACCGCAAGGACCGCACATCACAACACGGAAACCGTCTGCTGGAAAGTGATATCTGCTTTAAATTATTGGAACAGAGATAAAAGCGAGATTCGTGGGAAAAACCAGGCAGCAAATTAAACCCAGCTTTGATTTTTGCTGCACATGGAGCCCAACGTTTTTCTCTCACATAGATTTACTTCTCCCTTATAAATGCCCACGGTGAAAGCAGATATTCTATACTTTTATATGTACACAGGACATGTGCTATTTTCTGCTGAAACCCTAAAGTCACTATTATAACGGAACGATGCCCACTTGATCAAAATGATTTGGACGGTTTCACTTGAATTCTCTATTATAAAGTGGAACCTTGTCTCTGGTTACCCATTTCCCCTAAAAACGGCGGTCAGGACTAATCGCAAATACACTATGTCAAAAACTTAATAAGGTTTCCACAGGAGAAACTTTGTCAGTGAGCACATGCCTAGCATTATAAAGCAATGAGTCATGACATGACTCATATATCCAGCCCCGCAGCCAACTTGGAGTGGCATATATACTACATAGCATTAGAAACTGCTTTATAAATTCTTTATAAACGGAAAGATTAAATATTTTACAAGTGCCTTTTCTCGGAAGACATCAACTGGGATGTATGAGACAAGAAAAAATTTGCAATTACGCCTTCACACAAAGGGGGAAAACTTGACGTGGTGGGGCCTAAACCCAAGTCTCACTTTTCTTTCTTACTTTGATCCCACGAGAAGTATTAGAACAAGTACATGTCATTGCCTTCATAGCGTGCAACCATTATGAAGACAAGCACTATTTTTGTAATGGAGATGTTATAGTAATGTGGCTTGTTACAGCCAAATATTAGAGTTTAACTTCATTTACAGATTTAAGTCAATTAAAACCCCGTTTGGGTGCATAATAACAGCTTAAAACTTTCTTTCTCTTTGTAAAGCCACATGCACTACAACACAACGACCCGGTATAGAGCAGGTTTTTGTCCTTTAAAAAAAATCACAAAATATTTTGTTAGTTCAATATGATTATGACAATGTTTGGTGTATGTATTGAAGAACACGTAGTTTTTAAAAAGCAGCTCATTCCCTCCTGCCTGCACTAAACTACGACCACACAGTCATGGAAAAATTCCGGTATGAGTCTAAAGCAGCCACACTCCGACCTTTCACTTCAACCGTTTTGACACAACTGAAGAAATCCATGGAAAATTTTGTCCTTATACGAGGGACTTTTCGTGGAGAAAGAATAGAGTGTCAAGAACGGAGAGCTCCCAAAGCCAGCAACCACTTTCCCCTTTGTTCATCATACTAGCATCAGCCGAGCCGAGCGTGTGACTGTGAGTGAGTGAGCTTTCACAATCCACAAAAACACGAGCATAATATGGGAGCCCAGCTTTTTGCGTTGTTATACTCAGCGTTCCATGTCATCACAGTTACCATTCACAAACTTCTTGAGCTCAACGGTGAAAGTGTGATACACAGCATGGGAGGGAGAAATGCGAAGGGAAAGTTTCTTTTAAAAAACGTGGAGTTTTGGATAAAGCCCATAACATGAGGATACCACGGGAAAAATATAAACCTAGATGACATCCATGGTGGTTACTCATGCAACAATATGAAATTGCAAGCTACAAGGTGTATGATCGTGTAAAATTAGTTTTTTTAAAGATAAAAGCTCAGTCCAACCAGTAATCAGGTATGTCCAGTTTAGGATTGCAAAGTGGAGCTAATGAAATAAAAAGGGGGGAAGTGTGCATTCAACCAAAAAACACAATGGTTGGATATATATGCCCCATCAACGATGTTACAACTTGAAAGATAGACTTTACACGAGCATTTCACTTAACCCATTGTTCACCGCAATGTTGCATTGGCGACTCATCCCATTTTTTCTAGCACGAACCCCCATTCACAAAGTTGTAGGTTGATCGTTCCTGCATAATTTCTCCCCTTTTAGTACAGCTTTCTTTCCGTTATGCTTTCCCTATTCGAATTGGGGCCTCGAATGAAGGAGAAAACAAAGCAGTAATAATATAATAACAAGGAAACTGAGTGAGTTTAATGTAGAATTTGTGCGTGAAATTCAGGGATCATGGAAAACCGACAGCATTGTGCTATAATGGTTTCTCCTTTCTTCTCCACGCACCTGCTCCTCCATGATAGCAACGATCCTGACATAACGATGCGATGATACGGATTCCCTCCCATCAGGAAAAAAAAACTTTTTTTTAAAAAGATTCTCTGCTTATTTCCAAGGTTGGTTGCTTATCGTAAAGTGAGAGAGAGAGGTATATTGCATGCATAACAGACATTTACGATAAATCCATCCAGCTTTCTCCCCAAAGCTGAGGCGGATTGCGTGTAAATATTTGTGTTTGTGCAATGATCGCTTAACAGTGAGTGCTTTGATCTTACGCAAGTGCACACAGGCTGGAAAATGTTTATTTTGGGGAGGCTGGGATTTCATAGATTTAATTTTCCATTGACTAGGCTTTCCCTTCCACTTTCACCCTTTCAGGGAAAATCATGTATCTTGACATTCAAAATAATTGATTGTGGATCAGAGGACATTTGATTCAAATATGGTTGCGTAGGGATTGTCATGTCAAGCATATTTTGCATGAATACGGATAGTAGGTAGGAAGACGTGCTCTTGAACATTTAATTTAACTTACAGACATTTCTCCTAATTTATTTAGTGTGACACATTATCCTCGCCGCAATCATTACTTTCCCCATAACAGATGATAAACTACAAGTAATTGTCAAATAAAATGTTGTCTTTGGCTAGAGAATGGATGGAAAAAAAACGTGAAAGGGCTCTTCCAACTTTACAAGAGGAGGATAAAGACAATAACCACCGAAACTCATTTGGATTTCCGCTCTTTAAAAATTTCTATTCTGGAAGGAACATTGCATATTACATCAAAAAGTTCCAGCTCTGAATTTCCAACTCCCTTTCCAGTTTACGAGCTTCCAAAAATGGGGAATGCATGTTTCATGCAGCCATAACGATAATATACCCTTTTCTCATCACCATTCCCACCAAAATATTTATATATCATCCCCAGCATGAGCTAAAGCTGGATGATGATATGTGCTGAGAGCGCCATGTGAGACATTTCTCCACATTATACATTCCTTAAAGTGTCACTTTTGTTGATACTTTCTTATTACTCATGTTCCATGCTACGAGGGCCAGAGAGCCCTACATGGGATAAGGAGAAAGGAAAGACAATGGAGGAAAAAACGGGGAGAAAGCGAAACCTGAGGGATTTTGTGTAACGACCCCCTCCTCGCTAACGCACTCAAGGCACATGGAGTGGAACGAGGAATTCTTTAAAAGGGACTTGTGAGTTTGGTGGTGCCACTCTCCTCCAATTTATCAATATATAATATTATACACCGCTTTTACATCTGGAGAAAGGGACGATTATTTATATTTCTTTATGCTTGCCATTACATGCACAAAATAATTTATCCCTTCCTTTCACCAGCTCCACTTCCACTGTCAAAGCCTACACAGAGCCCAGCACGCAAGGGCTTTCCCTGGTAAAGCGAAGCGTGTACGGCCAACAGAAAATTAATGAAGCCAGGAGGTAGTAATAAACAGCATATAATAGTAATGCAGATGTTTAAAACGTTACTTGATAAAATAATCATGAGTGTACATTATCCAGCTGTATAACTAAAGTAATTTTGCATGATTTTAAAACAAAACCTGGATTGGCCTGGAACTATTCCTTGAGTAACTATAAAATAATGCATAATCTAGTCCAAAAATTTCCAAAAACGAGCTTTGTTTCTTATTAATATAATACTTAACATTTATTACGCAGCTCAATAAAGCTGCGTAATAGGATCCCTCTACTCACTGGGAGAATGTCCGTCCGTCCGTCCG
>JAQGAH010001977.1:0-10136 GCA_034696885.1 Lepidocyrtus paradoxus | reverse complement strand
AGTACTTTGGAGGAAAGCTGGCACCAACTAAAATTCAATCTCTTTTTGAAATTTAGAATGACAATGATCAGAGAGCCCGGAATTTTGTACAGACTCCGATTGAAATATTCGTTTCAGCGACGCTACCTGGACTCCTCCAACAAAGCTGGATATGCCCTAGGGCCAACAGATTTGTTCACAGCGTATATGATTTCCCGCGCGGCGGGATTCTCATTGAAGAACGATGCTTTACATTTAAAGTGATCAATTCGCTGAATTACTATCTTGAGTCGTTAATTTCACAGTAATATTAAAATCTAATGTTCTGTTTTCCAGATTCTTTTGTCTACGTGACGAACTTCAAACTGCTTTGTGTGTTCCGGATGGACGTCAACTGTACCGGTCTGGAAGTCTTGGTGGAGCAGGGAGAACTGTTCCGGCTGTCTGGAATCGACATTGATGCTGCTGGGAACCTCGTCGTCTGTGATAACCGCCACAACTCGCTGAAGATCTTCCGCCTCAATGGTGAGCTGCTGGAGACAAATCAAATCTGTTGGAGGAGACCCTTTGGACCAACCCTTGGACGTGACTGTCTTCCCCGCTGCTGGATATCTCGCTGTACTGGACCTGAACGGACGAGTCAGGATCTTTTAATATTAGTTTGTATTTTTATTCAGCTACATTTGCACTGTACAATAGTTGTAAAAGTAATTAATTTTAAGTTTATACTAGACTCCAATTTCTACTTTGTATATTTTTATTTTTCTCCACTCAAATTGTAATTTTTAAATTGACTGTGATATATATTTTTGTATTTATATTATAATTACACTTTTATTGTAAAATGGAATTTTCCGTTGTTCTTCTCATCATTATCATTAGTTTTGATCTTTTGCATCAATCATATGAATCACTATTTGTTTTTACACACCTATGCACATACTCCACTTGTCATTTCTCATTGTGCCCCAACATTAAACACAGCAGAGATAAAAGTTTTTCAAAACTTCAAGGAAATGATAGAAAGTGAGTTCAAAAAGTCTCTCAGTTGTCATTTCTCCTTCCCCACTTCCTCAAACTGCAGGAGAATCCGTCTTCTTCTAAATCCTTTCATAGTGTAGAAGAGGTTCTCTGACTTTTCTCACTAAAAACTTTGGACGATGATGAGAATACGACTCTTCAGTCAAAAAAGTTAAATAAAACCTAAGTCGATTCATCCGTTCAAATTTTGACAGTATCAACCGATCCGTCTCAAGTTCCCCGTCGTTGTCTTTGTAATTCCCCGTTTCAGATAATCGCTTCCAATCCATTTCATTTCAGTAATTTAATTAAATATGGTAATAACCTGGCACTGAGCCCCATGGTGTATCCCAAATATTTGGACAGCCACGGGGTCACATGAGACTGACATTCATATTTCCACACACCTATGGAAAGTATTTCTAGCTTTCTATGAGGGAATTGGCTACCTCGCAACTGGATCATATAACGGCATACTTGACTTTTACAATACTTCGTTTGTCAATTTGGGCTAGCCAATACCTTCAAAATATAAGCGGAATTTTGGATGTTTCAAAGTGGTGAGATTACGCCAACAAAAATGTTGCGTTACTTGCACTGTCAATGGAACCGTTTTTAAGGAAACGTTATTTTATGATGGGCTACGCAGGCCTTTACTCCACGCCTTACCCCAGGTGAAATGGGAGAAGATTGCTGGACACAAACAAGACCTTTGGCAGTTTTTGGGTGAATTCCTATATCAGCCAGTACAACCCCTTTAAAACCCCTCATTCTTAGTATACTCAATTAACAGTTTTTATTTGGAAAGTTGGCTAAATAAATGTACATTTTAAATAGTTTTTTCAGTCTTCTTAAAAAAGGTTCTGTTGAACTCCAGATTTTGTCAGCAATACCAAACAATTCATGAGTGGAGTACGCCAAGGCAGCAGTTAGCGCGAAATAACTAAAATCATCCTGTTAGTTTGTACCATAGTTAAAGTAGTATAGTATAACGTATCGGTCTTCCGTGAAAAAGTAAAATATGTCATGCTAGATGCTATTGAGAGGAATGGAAAGTTGATGGACCCGGAGAATTTATATTTATATTGTTTTGAGCAGAATTCACCGATCAAAAAGCATTTTTTAAACCATCATTTATTTGAATTGAAAAATGGGAATTGGACTTTGAAAAAATTACGACATAGCGTATTATGAGTAAATACAACAAGTACCGTTACCGGTTACAGGGCTGCGCCCAGATACAGATTAACAGCTTATACAGGTTACTCAGATTAGTGATAAGATTATAGAATTATAGAATTATGGATTTATAAAGTAGGACATCAGATGTATATTTTATAAAAATGAAGTATCAATAACTTGAAAAAGAGGATTTATCAATTATTAAAATTTGAGTGCGTCAGGCAGTGACAATAATTTTTGAGCTGGACACTCTCGACACAGCGACTTGTTTCGCGGTAGGAATTGGTTCGATCAACTTTGCCGTGAACGTTCCAAAGCTCTCCCTTTCCCTTCCTTCTCCCCACCAAAGCCTCAAATTGTGCTCCACCAGGTTTCGTTTCGAAATTGACTAGGTATGCTTCAAACTCCTCGTTCGATGTGTATTGGGCCATCGTCACGGAACTCAGCTGGAGTTGGGGACACTGAACTACTCCATGGAGAATTGCATTGATATAGGCCACCCCAACCATTGTGACATTTTTAACTTCAGGACTAGTCAGATTGGTTACGGCGAGGAAATTGCAGGAACAATAGTTCAGTGGAATTCCGGCCATTCTACAAGTTCGAAATTGTGGAATGGGTAGAAAAAGACTTATTCCTCTCGTCAACGTTTTCCACATGTCAGCTAAGTGCGCCTCCCTATTGATTAACGAGTTTTCTTCAATAGTCTTCAGATGTAAGATGTCATGAAGGGTCTGGTGAATGTCGAAGGTTGTCATCAGCTTATCTCTATTGCTTATCAGATTCTCGAAAGCCCTTTTATACTTTGCCTTGAATGACTCAGGAAGCACAAAATACAAGAACGGGAGTCGATCTTCTAACTGTCCTTGGATTGTTTTACGAAATCTGGACCTCCGGTAGCCGTGGTCTGACACGAGAATAAGTATCGTGTCATTCAGATTTCCCGACGCTTTGAGCCACTTGAGGGTCTTGAGTAGATGGGGATCCGCGACAAATCCATTATTCAAATTACCGTGGGCCAGGTTAGACCAGGTATAGTGAAAGTAGTTTTTTTTGGTTTCGCCCATCTTCTGAACAAACTTTTCCACATGGTCGAGAAGGAACTGGAAGGGGAGTCGGGGTCCATAACAGCCCTTCTCCAGAATGTGCTTATCAGCCCAGTGGATAAGAGGAATGGTATAATAGTCCGTGGGCTGCTTCCTGAATCCAGGTTTGGGCTCGGTGAATGTGGCTAAAGTATAGGAATCTTCGGAAAACCCAGTGTAATACCCCTTGTTCCAAAAATTCTTCCAGATGAAGGGACAATCATCAAAATTCTTTTGTGTTGTGCACTGGAGTTCTCCCAGAGCCTTGGAGGTCAACATTGGCAAAATGTTGGGAAATGTGTTTTCTAAATTGGAAACAAGCCATATTTAATTTTTAGGGAAACTATGAATTATTAACTATGATGGGATTATCTGTAAATACCTGCGACTTTATTATATGCTAGCATGTCCACCGCCCCCATTTCTTCCTTGAGGAAGGCATGACTTTGAAGCATTGTTCTTAGAAAGTTCATCCGAGAGATCGAATCCATGCCGAATATAACGACATTATATTTTCTCTTCTTTTCATCCTTCGACGAGTCAGGTGGATTGACTTTGCGAGCTTTTAAATGGATGAATGAGTGGACATCCACCAGTTTTTCGTCTGTAGGGCCGTTTTCTTTCATTTTGCAGTAAATCGCAATGAACTCGTGTCCTTCTGGGATAGTCGTTGGCTTTTTGAACGAAAGGGGAAAGCATTTTGAGGAAACTCTAAAATCAAATATTTTTAACAAAAAAATTATAAGCAAGACAAGTAATTTGAAAGCTTGTGACATTTTTCGGAGCTTTTTAAATTACATTTCCGTCCTATCCGGTTGAGATGAAATTTGATCCCTTTCCACTGTTCTGTAGCAGCAGGAGACAAAATGATTGTTTTGGAAGTAGTCATATTCCTTTGCTGGAATTATGGTGGACTGGAATGTGGACTTGAATAGGAGCTCATTTTTCTCTTCACAGTTTATCTTAGTACTAATATCTTCATTGAAAAATTGTTGAGAAGCCACCGGAAATGGAATTAGTTGGGGTATGCGGCAGCCATTATCCTGCTTTGATGTGCTGTTGTTCTTGATCGCTGCCAATTGAAATGAACTATTTATCCAGATATTATCAAGATATGGTTGGGTATCATGGCTGTAATCATATTTCATGGTCTTCCAAGCTTTTATCAAAGGCTCCATGCCCGTAAGGTTGTAGACAAACCCAATTGGAAAAAGGAGGAGGAGCCATAAAAATTTTCGGTGTTGCTTTCTTCCACCACCTGATGTAGAATGGATGGGAAGGCCACTCATGACTTATCTGTAGTATTAGGTCCGAAGTGTCGGTTATGACAAATTATTTTCAATTAATTATTACAAAATGAATTATCAAACCTACCAAATATTTGGACGTTGGGCAATGCGATATGTTAACTGCCTATTCAGCACTGCTCTAGTTTAGTTATGTGTGTAAATATTATTTAAAAATTGTTTGAATGATTCTCAAAAAAGTAGTTAAGATTTATTCACACATGAATTCACATTTATTTATTCTCAAAATGTTCCCATGATAGATAATCCATCATGTTGCCAGGTTCCCAACCGAAATATGCTTTGCTCCCCCCCACCTGTACAAACTTTTATTCACCCTTATCTTGCCCCTTTCTGTCCAGTAGCATAAATGTCGAAATATGTATATAAACACGCGAATAAATCATCTTGTAAACTCCGGTCTACGCAGGTTGACAAAGTCGAGTTTATTGATTGTGTACAATTTGCAAGCATTGGTCAAAGTAAAAGAAAAAAAAATACAAAATGTGCAACAAAATACCAACAGCACCCGATATTCCCAAGCGGTCCCGGTGGTCATCTCATCCAATATTCCGATTGATTTCACACCTTTTTACTATTGGTAATCCAATGGGGCAAGATGAGACAATGCGAATTGATTATTTATGCACAGCAGAACGTTTATCTCAATAATTGTTTTGTCTGGTTTGCAAACTTACAAGCACTTTGTAATTGGCATTATCTGAACAAAATCATAAGCAATTAATAAAATATTATTAATAATTTTTTAAACAACCAAAAAGAAACAAAGTGAACTAGCTTTGTCGAGTGTTTGTTTTATTGATTATATTTACAATTTATAAGCATTGCTCACCAAACTTAACTAAAAATTAACAGTCAATATAGAATGAAGATTAAAAGCAAAAATTTAATTAAAATTAGCAAAAATTGATACCAACAGCACCCGGAGTTCCAAAGCGGTCACCCATCCAAGTACTATCCGGGCCCGACGTTGCTTAACTTCGGTGATCGGACGAGAACCGGTGTGTTCAACGTGGTATGGCCGTTGGCGAAGAAAGTAGTAAAGTAAGCCATACTTGTCATGCAAGCTTGCATGCACAAGTGAAAAGTGAGATGGTGTACAAACGATCCATTTATATTTGGGGAAAAGTGAGACTTGGCAAAAGTAGCCGGTCTTCAGCTGGGATGTACGGTTTGTGTTTGTTTGTGATATTATTCTCTTGAGTTGGGTGAAAGTTCCAGTGCTAAATGTTCTAGGAAGCTTATCGGCACGAGGTTTTTTTTTCACAGGAGTTCGTCATTATTGTCAACATCTCTAAATTATCACTAGTTTTTATTATAATGAATCCAGCACTGCGAAGGGCAGTGCACTCCTTGTATGTTCAGCAGTGCACGGCAAAGGCCAGCTTTTTATCGGTTGCATCGATAACCCCAGAAGTTCGAAAAATTGGTAAGATAAGCTAGAGCAGGTTGTGCATGTCTTATATGATGAAATGAAGCAGTTTTACGTAATATCCATTGAAATTTTTAAAAAATTATCAAGTAAATGAGATTTTTTCTTGTGTTTGATTGCAGCTCATCGGTCAGGATTAGTCATCCCTTATCGAGCAATTCATAATTATGAGAAGCCCCTCAGATACGTTTTACATGCACTGAAAGAGAAGGAGAAGTTTAAATATCCGGAAAGATACTCGAAACCTAATCCTAGATATGGGTTTCTTGAATGGTATGGTTGACAATAATGATAATTTATTTTGTGAAACTAGTTATTTTAACAATGAGTGAAAATTGTGGATTAACTGCTAGTTTTATTGGCAAATGTCTAATTACCCATGCACAATATTTTAACAACCTTTCAGGAACTACAAAGCAGAGCTTTTTGCATTTGGAAAGAGGCTAGGGGAGGACTTTGACGATAGCCTACTTCGGGAGGCGTTGACAGACCAATCATACATTCACAAGGAGAGAAAGAAGCAGGAGGAGCTGGGGATTGACACCTCCGCTGTGGAGATGAAGAATAATGAAGAGCTGTCCGAACTCGGGGAGCAGATCACTAAAAGTGTTTTGTTCGAATTTTTGCGCAAGGAGATTCCTGGATTTCCGCCGGAAGGTCATTAGTAAGTCCCTTCATTGCTAAATTGGTACATTTAGTAAAAACTAAATAGAAAGTAAATACTCGAATCTGGCAGAATACTTAAAATTGCAGTTTGTTTATGATCCCAATAGTGCTCTCAATAAATACTTGATGAGTTTGGAGACGATGGCTAACGTGGCTTCCAACTTGGGAATGAAGGACTTGATTTTATGCGAGGTAGCTTAATAACAGTGCATTTTTAACTGTCTTTATGTAATTACCACTGTTCACAGATCTTCATTGTTTTTCACTGTAATTATTAATGATTCACTGTAATGATACCTTTTAGGAATATCCACCAACGAATGAAACATACACACGATCAATGTTTGCAATCATTGGTGCCGTGGAGAAATCATCAGGACTTGAACGTGCTCAAAAGTTTGTAATAGACTTTGTTGCAACTTTGCTGTGTGGCAAGGACATCAATGAACTCTGGGATATACCAAGACCGTGGCAGATGATGGTCGAGATTGCGAAACAGAAAGGGATATATCCTGTGGAACCCAGACTTCTCAGGGAAGCAGGTCGAAACACCATTCATGCTGTTTTTCTTGTCGGAATTTATGATAAGGACAAGAAACTGATAGGGCAAGGTAAATACATTATTGAACTACAATTTTATTAATTGAAAATTATGAGTTTTAACATATTAAATTGACGAGGGAATCCTAAATTTAATTGTTGTCATTCATGATATTCTGTTTTATAGGGGCCGGTGAAACGCTAGACATTGGCCAAGAAATGGCTGCCCGAGACGTTCTGAAGACATTCTTCAATACCAGGGATCCCCGACCGCCATTTGAATTTCAGTCAACAAATATTCCTTATAAACTCATACCGCATGTTAGAAACATTCATAAATCTTATAAACCTTAACGTTTCTGCGCTGTATTCATATTCATACTTTGTATAGACTTGCTGTAGATGTTTAATAAACTAAGATTTTTTATGAGACAAGTTTGAAAAGGTGAGTAAAGTAAAAAATACAAAATTAGATTTGCTTGAGTTTCCTTCATTTCCAGCTGTGTACTAATACACTAATTGTAATTCAGACTAAACTCAAAATCAGTTAATTCTTTAACCTACCCCCAATCTTGATTGTTAACCGTAACTCATTCCTCTGAACATCACTCGTCTGTTATTCCCGATGTGCAATAAACAAACCAATCAATAAACGGTTCGTACCTACGGTTTTTAGTACCCAGTTTCACATCAAAAGAGCTTCTGTATAAATATGACCTAAATATAGCTATCAAAGCGAATAATTCATATTAATCCCTGACAAAGACACCAACGAATATTACAACAAAAGAAACATCTACATTAGATGTATAGCTTCTATATTTAGTTTCTACCATTTATCAAGACAATGAGCCATATCATGTGAGCAATAATGACTCTAATGGCTTCCGATTGGACCTTTGATTTAGATTTAGTAATTTTGAATGATGTGCATTAATTGGTATACCGCATTCCCACTAAAACAACCTCCCCTTTCAAGCCTCCCTTTTTAGTAAGAAAAACAAATGTCAAAATGTCATGAATCGTTATATATAGCTTACAGTTTTAACAATATTTAGTTTTTTACCAAAGGTTTTGAACGTTAGTCCTAAGTGGAAACTCATCTACTCAAAACCTCTGTAGTTGAGCAACAGAAAGTATGTATTTCAGAATGAATTTGGTGTTAGGGCCACCGCCACCTGGTACTTTAGTCTTATTTCCTCTTCCCACTCCCAATGCCAAATAAAATACAAAAGTGGAGAAAGGGAAATAAGGAAAGTGAAAAATATAGCATTGCAGCTTTCTCTATCAATACATAAAATCATATAATGATATCATGCCATATTACACCTATGTCCATATCCGACTATACCCATAAACTTTCATATCACATCCCATTATTTTCCTTCATCTCTGACAATATCAAGCTATGCAATCATGAAATTAGGTGGTTCGCCCCTTGCTGTTGTACGAGTTCCCTTTTCATGGAACTGTCAGTTTGTGACAAAAGCAAAATTTTTCTGCTTTTCTCTGCCTTCTTTACTTTCTCTGCCATAGGCAAGTAAGCCCCATTATTACCTGAAAATTATTATTATTGTTGTATAGTAAAATAAATCCAGCCATTCTCGACATTTCATGTTATTTCTAGCGCAGTAGGACAACTAAGAAAGGCCCAGGCTCAAAAAAAAAGGAGAGAAAAGCAAAATGAGAACATCAATAGGGGATATTAATATTATCCATTGCATTACAAATTATAATATGATAAATTCCTCTTAATATGCGTTCGTGAGAAATTTCATTTATTTATTAAGGTGTATGAAATGATGACAAGCCTTGAGTGAAACTTGCATATAGAAATATAAAATGTGTGCTATTTTTCATAACTGATTATAGATTTTTTTGCAATAATATGCCTATTTAACGTACCGCCCTGGATACAAACATGTAAATAGGCATCGTCTTTTCGGAATCAATTCTGAACAATGCGAAAAATGCTAATTCACTAAATTTCTCGCTATATGCTTGTTGGTTTTTGCGAAGGTTGGCCTTAGCAAAGAATGGAGTGAAACGTAGATATGTATGTTAGTCATTATATAGTCAACTTTTCCTTACTCAAGTCGATGACATTTGGAGGAAGGAACTCTTCATATTTCAGACTCAATACGGATAAAATGGCAAGTCTGTTTTTGCAAAATTATAAAAAGGGTTAGTTGGGTGGGTAAGAGTTTGATAGACGGGCAGATAGGAGGAAGGCTAGTACTACCATCATGAAACGATTATTGTCAAGCTAAAATATTTGTTTGTTCCTTAGTTTCTTTAGAGTTTATGAAATGAAAATAATGCTTTCTCCTTGGTTGGTTGTGCTGGGATGGCAGATCGGTATCATATCGGAACTAGTATGCTTTGTTAGTTTAGACCATGAAAGTAAAGAGTCGGCAGTGGTTTCCAGAACAGGTTTTGGTGAAAGTGGGATTCGAGAGCGAATAATAATGAAGTGAAAACTAAAGTCTTTCTAAGTCTGCATGTCATTTATCTAATTTCCAATAATGTTTTAAAAACTAAATATGACACCATCAACGTCGAGTAATTCAAGTCAAACGCGAAAAGAGAGCTCCAACGAGCTTCACTTGAAGTTACCAGTCGTAACCTGTGAGAAAAGTTTGAATGGGAAAGCACTGGGTGAAATCTCCCTCGGGTTGGAGCTCGACAAGACGTCCAGTGCTGATGGGGATGATGATGACGAAGAACTCTTTTGTCGGCAACATCTCATGAGAAACAAGAAAAGAATGTCCGCAGGTAATTAATTGTAAATTGCATTTCAATTTGTACTTATAGTAGAAAATTCTCAAGTTGCCCCAAAGTTACTTGTGGAAACTGACGGTCTGCTTTGATATCTGTAGAGCTAAGGGATCTTTACGAAGTGCTACAACAGCTTCCTTTACTTCC
>JAQGAH010001976.1:0-10147 GCA_034696885.1 Lepidocyrtus paradoxus | reverse complement strand
TAAACGGACAGAATAACGTTTGAGACGAAACGCGCTTCACATTATTTCATTTTTATTATCCCAGAAAATTAAGTTTTTTTAACGCGCATCAGTTCTTCAGATCAGCGCTCGAGTGAAAAGTTGTGCTTTCAGAAGTAAGTTGTGTATTACGGGGCTAAACCCTCCTTCCTCGACCTAATTAATTACAAGTTCTCTCAATTGTAAAATAAACGGGGAATTTCGAGATTTTCGGATTTGCAAGAACTCCCATCCATAAAAATGGACTGTAGACGAGTTAACTTTGCCCTGGATTATTTGGCATCCACCGGAACGGTGTTCTCTGTGGAACAAAGACTGGCTTTGCAAGCTTCCTTGACCATTCTTCAGCAAGAAAATCAATTCCAGCAGGTTCACTTTCTTGGAAAGATTCTCGGAACAGAGAATGACTACTGGATTGTATGCGGAGTGGGAAACGACTACCTTAAGGATAGGAAGTACTTTTACAGGTAGGCTTTTATCCAAACAAGGACATTGGATTGTTTGCCCATAAACCCACTTTGGTTTCCTTGTTCGTCCCTTTTACCCAACTGCTTTCTCTATTCATGCAACTTGCATGATGAATAGGATTATTGATCAGTGGATGGGCATTATTGAGTAAAATGGTATTGATTGCATGAAGAATCTAATCCGGTCTAATTGAATTCCTATAACAGCAAGGATCTCGGTATGGAGTGGATAGTGCTTCCAACAGTGGACGATGGCATAATAGAATACGGACTTGCATGCCGGGGTCACTTTACCGGAGATCCAACTGCCGATTGTGAGACTGACATTGCTCCAAATAGTGGTGATGAAGTTGGTGAAGATGATGATTGGGTTAGTTTTTTCCCCAGCTTATTAGGGAAATGCATACACCAAGCTTATTATATCTCGCTACGTGGAGTTACATGACTATATATGATTATAAAATTAATCTATAATATGCAATTTCTTTTTAGGTTACCATCAAAGAGGAAGAGCGCTTGTCAGCCACTGTTTTGTCGATCATGAACGAGTGTGCCGTGATCCCTAGAGGTGCTCTAATGAAAAATGCAAATGGGTTGGTTTTCGAAAACAAAATGTTTGAAGGTATGCAAGAATGTACAAGCATGCATTTCCTTCTTTTAATCCTTCACGTTTCAAGGATAGTTACTTATTCCTCCCGTTGCCTAAATTCTGTTAAATACAGTAATTATCGGGTTGTTTGCAGGTCTTTCCAAGCTAGAAGGATCTCAGTTGCACAGCTACTACCACGTTCGACGACCGGAAAACCCTTGGGATAGGAACATTGTCGTTCGTGCTGATTATAACCTCAGCCTGGACTTTATGGACTCTATTGCTTGCGATTTGCCAGTTGGTATGTACATGCACATTACAAAAATCTAAACAAAATATGTATGCAATTTTTTAATGTATTTTACAAAGATGAACTTGGTATGAAGAAAATAATATTAATTAAATTAAAATTTCTATAGGCTGTTGGAGCATTCAGATAGACCGAATGGAAACTACTGCTATAATACAATCCATGTACTGGCCTGGTTTCTTCGGATTTCACCAGTTAGGCACCCCAAACCACGGTTGGTTTTATCTTGGGACTGGCAAGAAAAACTGGGATGTGCCATTCATGATTGCGCCTGTAGCAAACAGTGCCAAAATTGATGTGGTCGAGGGTGGAGACTTTCGGTTCGAAGAAATTAAACCAAATGCTCCTGGTGAGGCGGAAGTTGACTTGGTGGACATTGAAGCAGGTGGTGCTGAATAAACTGAGTTGTTATTTATTGATTTAAAAGTTAAAGAATAAGCCAAAGTCAGTCAGGTACTTACTCTAAATCGAGCCACCATTATAAATTTTGCTCTAAATATATTTCCAAAGCCTTTCAATACAACAAAACGTCTACTTCAGCAAACATTATAAACATAGTTTATATTATTATAATCATTATTAAAAATGACGATTAACTGAATTCAAACATAAACAGTGATAATTCATTAAAAAAAACTTCAGTCATTCATGAATATGAAATTAATTATTACAACCGAGCCATTAAAAATATAATTTTATATAGTATAATTGCGTAGTATGTATTTTCATTGTTCATTAAATATTCATTTTGTTCCCCTATTTTATCGGTTTCCTTGCTCAATATTTGTCTGCAGCATAGTTAATTAGCAATATATTGGCATACATGGCATTCGCATAATTGGTATTAAAAATTTTCTTCTTATTCCAATCGTCTTCGTTTCGCATCTTGCTCTTCTCTCACTTTCACGAAAAAGTTGTTAACATCCTCTCGTTGGACCACCGTTCCATTAGCTGCATGACCGTTAAGAAATTCCAACAACTGTTCCTTAAAGTGGTTGACGCCTACGAGCAAAAGAATGAAAAGGTTTAAATGTGAACTTACGATAGAGGAAATAATATTTTAAACAACACTAAAAAATGTAACTTTAGTTTTCACCATAAATAAATTCCAACTGTCCAACCCTTCCGAGTTGATTAATCTGGTTATTCATAGAAGCCTCCGCTGACAATTGTGCAGCTTCATCCTTTTTCTTGCCCAGTGCTTCATAGTGCTCGAATGTATCTTCTTCATTCAAAAGGTAGTCAATCTTCAAGGTTTTGTACATCGACTAAAGGGTATCAATCAAATAAATTCGATAATGACATAATATGTGACAGCATGTAAAAGCAGTTTGTATTTTTATTGGCAATGAACTTACCACACAAGTAGTGCAACGACATAACTTGGAGCGTAAAGTTCCTTTCCAAACAATAGCATTGACATCAGAGAACGGAAGGGCTTCTTTGGCCACTTTCAGAAGTGGACATCCTGAAGTACTGGAAGAAATATCAGACCCTTTAGTGGAATCAGTACCAATAGTGGAACCTTCGGACTGGGTTTCTTCTGTTCCCTCCTGATTTTCCTTGCTGGAACTGCTCTCAAAACTTTCTGCAACCGCTTGATTCTTATCTTTATCGACTGCTCCTTGCTCATCATCCACTTTAACAGGTTTGACTGTAACAATAACAGATGTCATGTATAAATACAACGTTAATTCATGAGTCATAGAATGTTTAGCTTTTTTTAAATACGTACATGCTAGCTCAGAATAATGCCCCAAGAAATCAAGACGACTCATACAAGGGCCGCAAATCAATTCAAAGTCATCTTCAACCGTCTCTAGATCGATATTCAAATACTTCAAGCAGTGCTGCGTGTGATACCAGTCTTCACATCTGTAAAGGTCAAAGCATAAATAAGATTGTGTCGTACTGTCGAAGATTTAACAGTTTTAGCATTACTATCGGTACTTTTATCTCCATATTAATCTTACATGATACATTGAATCATGGGGTCGTCAGCCACTTCGCTATTAGCGTCTGGATCCGGATATGGTCTGTGGCATGAGCAATACACCCCAGTGAAATTCTGGTTGTAAACATTCTCCGAGTTAACCTCGTCCTTTTCCTGAAAAGCAACAGCAAAAGTATTTTACAAACAAGTAAATGAACAATAGAGAAACAGAGAAAGAGATAATTGGGTTATTGCCCTTTGCCCTCATATGCACTTACGGCCTGAAGGCGACAAGGATTGTCTGGGAACTTTTTATTTCCACAGTCGCATCGAAAGTGCCTAAAGTTCATTAGAAAAGTTTCCATATTAGCACATTAGCATTCTGAACATATCAACCTCACAGAGCTTTCATATTGCTTGAGTGCAAACTGAAACTCGAAACAATTCATTAAACTTTTACCTCTTTGTAAACAATTCGACCATTTCATGTCCTTCATGACATTTATAGCTGCAAGCCAAACAGACACCCCCCATCTGTGAGAACGGGGCTCCCTTAGGGTTACATGTAAGACATGCGTACAAAGCCTGACGAACCATATAGCCCTACAGTGAACGATAATAAAATTATAATTAAAACGAACCATTTTTTACAGGAAAGTTTATTTTTATAAGACGTAAAATAAGAGTTATATTCTACCTTTGAATAAGAACAGTTCTGAGGATCCGATGCACCAAGAAGTGCGACGGACTGATTTTCCAGCATCTCCTGAACCTCCAAAGCTTCACCCAAAGTTATTTCATCCCCCTCGGACTCCTCCATTGTTAGTTGTGATACACCTAAACCAACAATAACAAGTGACACTGTTAATTATTTTGAAGACCTTATCATTCAACTTGCTGCTCATCATGTTCAACACTCAACACTATCTTGAATTTAAGCCAGGTAACACTTGACCATTAAACATTTAAGCAAATATTACACAATACTATTTTAAAATACACTGTCAACATCGATGATCCAACAGCCTGATGGTATCACTTTATGGTTCTTACCTTTTAACGATGACTCCTCAAACTGCTAGTTATTGTACAAATATTAACCGTTTCTCAAGGGCCGATATCTTCAAAAAAAAGTTCACCTTTTTCTGGCAAAGTTCAAGTTGGAAATTAAAACTTCTTGATGGTCAGACTCAATTTTGGAATGTGCTGTGGTTTTAAATGTTGTAAATCAATCTCAAAACTGCTAATTACCCAACTGAGACTAACAAGGGACTAAGGGAGTTAGGCAATCATGCCAAGATTTACAGAAATTGAGGTGGATTACAAAAAGTTTCAAAAGCGGACGCTTTTTTACATTGTGTAGTCTACTGTGCTCAGGTAGGCTGCTCTGCTGTGCAATTCATTGTTTTTGTGAGCTGAGGTAAATAAAGAAAAGTCTTCAACTCCCGCTCCAAATACGAGGCATAAGTAAGTAGGTGCACAAAGGATAGAGATATCCATAGCAAAAAGGCTTTGAGTTGGCATGCATGAAGGAAGTGGATGGAAGATTCCTTCAGCTTCCAGCCGCATGACATAAAACTCATAAAAATATTTTTTCCCCTTTTCTATGGTCAGTTGGTGAAAGTAGTGGTCCCTCTCATTTTGAGACTTTCTCTCAGTATTAGTCCGGGAAATGTAGTATCAGAGTGCCCCAATGACCATTATTGCCTTTCACTTTGTTTCCCACGGGAAAAAATGTACATGAATGGAATGCTGGAACTCCTATCTCATACTCAATCAGCACTTCAATTAGTTAAATTCCCGTGAGAAAGATATCCTTTGTAATAAACTTCTAGATTTTTTTTTAAATTAAGCACATTTAGAAAGGGTAGTTTGGTTCCATTTGCATTCACTATGTATTTAACAGGAGACTCGACAAACTATAATCTATTGAATTAGGTCTCGAATCGATGAATCTCGAATGCTGATAATTGAGTTGATGGAGATGCTTGTTGAAAATTCTGAAATTAGTTGTAGTTGAGCGATTCATAATGTAGTAATTTTCATTGGTAAGTAGTAAATAACCAAACCCCATCGAAGTGGCAATCTTTTTACTCCAAAAAAAGGGTTATAAATGGAACATGATGAAGGCTAATATTTCATGGATTAAAAGTTAACCGATAGTCACCTAAATTTAAAAAAATGCATCTAAATATGTAAATGACATGAAAGATATATGAATTTAACTTAAATCCTCTGCTTCTATCCAGCTTCATTAAAAAATCATCGTCATACCACATGTAGAAGAAGAAGAGTCATAGCTAGAGTGGCAATGACTGTCGTTCTTCTTCAAAGATATGGAAAGAGGGAGTTAGTTGAGACAAAGTGACGAATTAAGGAAAAGAAAATTCATGGTCAATTAAAAGTTTTATATTAATGATTATACTGATTACTTTATGTATGAGAGCTGAAGGATAAAGAAACGTTTGCATTGTGAATATTGGGACCTTATAGCCCTCATACACATAACTACATAAGTTCTGTCCAATGTAATCCTTAGCTATATATTTAACTAGTAATTTTATATTTCTATCCCCAATTCTACATGCAAGCATTTTTTTTGATGGCGCAGGTAGGAATTAAGAGAATGGTATCTCTCTGCTAACGTTGAAGCTACGTATATATCGAGCTAGTTTAGTTGGATTATTGAAATTAACTCGCAGGCTCTATGTACTTTCAATGGGTGCAGGTGCTCCAACTTTGCAACGCTATGCATAATGCAAGCTTAAAGCGTATTGTTATAATAATGACGATCGCAAAATTTATTAGGATTTTGAATGGGGATATGAAATGAAGTTAGTAACATGTCAGGATGGATAAATCCTCAGCGCAGCCACCCTCTCCACATTCATATTCATTCAACAACCGTCAGAACAGCAGTAAGGATGTCCATGTAATAATGCGATTTGTCTGTAGGTATAAAATAAAATCTAAAAATCTAATGTTTAAGCCCATACATTTCATCAGCAGAACATTAACTTAACGAATCCAACTTAACTAAGTCACAAATCGGACCACAATATAAAAAGGATTGCATATGTTAGGATATACACAGATATCCCAACCTAACCACGGTGGTCTTGTTAGATAGATATGTTCATTGGCAAGTTATCTAGTTCGTCTTGTTCATGAAAAGTACATGGGATATGAATTTTTCTGAAGAATATGAATTGAATCTGCCATCATCATCGCATCCCTTTTATTCATTTTGTTCGCAGAAGATAATATGCCTGCTTAATTCAGCATCTTCTTGTACTTTCCTCAAGTTGCCTATATAGCTGCGTGGGTTTTTGAGGTTGAAGAAGTCTTAATATGACTTGATGAATGAGCCATATAGAGACAGAGCCATGAAGAACATTCACTTCAAAAGGTTTTTGAATTCTCATGCATCTGCATCTGGCTTGCCATGCTGTGGTCTGCGTCTGGTATATATTCAACTTTGAAAGAGATAAAAGGAGAAGGTGCAGATGGGATAACGAATTGTTCATGTGATGTGAGTGATGTGGTGACTTACTTGTGATCTTGTGAATGTTCACTGAAGAAAATATATGACTAATGTAACTAAAAACTGAATAAAAGATAAAAAACCAGCTATTCCCACTGCCCCTTGAGACTATTGACTATAAAGTCTGCATATATTTCAGTTTTATAGGTATATGCACATATGTGCTAAATTGGCATCACTCTAAAATTCATATTATAAGGCTGTAACTGTGAAGCCTCTCTAAATGAAATGAATCATCAGCATCATCATCATATAACATCATTCTCATCACATCCCTCATGATCAATAACAAACACATTTAGCACTTTTTATTGTTTTGTTCTTCTGTGATAGTGATACTGATGTGTGCTGTTCAAGTGCGCAAATACTTTTGTTGTCTTTATTGCGCGTGCAAAATCTAGTTAAATGGGATAATAGCCAAGCCCTCTGTTTTCTATTTAATTAGTTGGATTCACAAATTACAGAAAATCTTTCACCAACTTTTATCATCTCATTTGGGGTGGGATTAAACATTTGGAAATTGGATTGATAAGGAAGGGCAGGTGAGTTTCATTAAAATAAAAATGATTTATATTTATAACATGATTGATTGATTTACTCCAATTTTTCCTATTAACTTCAAGGAAAGTGTTGAAAGGGCATTGTACATGCTAAATATTGAGTTAACTTATATGTAAAAGTTTGACTGGGTGGAGGATACATGATTTGGTCTAATTGCAATCAACAGAACAGCAAACTTTCTGCTGAGTTGACATTAGTCAGGATAAATCCATTCCAATTTCATGAAATGAAATGCGAAACTGCCAATTGAGAAGTTTTATGAACTGAAATTACACGTTTCATTTATTTCTCCCAGTGCGTGAGTTCCCATCCATTTCTCTGAACTGCTATATCTTTGTTCCCACGCGGATTCGGAGATCCGAAACTTTGGAGTCGGGAATGGTGCTCGGGAGAAACGGAGCTCCTTGTTGAACACAGCAGCGCTAAAACTAAGCTGGGTGTTTACTTTTGGAAATGTTTTGAATTTTGGAAAGTGGAACAAATGACAGTATGAGCTATAGCGCCAGGAGGGTTGATGTTAGCTAAATATGTGGTTCAGGAAATAACAATCATTTACACAAAAAAATAATTTTTTATTCAGATTTCTTAATGAGATGATAGTAGACCGTGATAATCATCAAAATAAGTAGTTTTACAAACCACTCATTAGTAATAGCCTCCGTTTCAAAATTTTGGAGTCATGACTCATTATAGTGAAGGAGAAAATACACACAATCCAAATAAGTAGGCGATGAGTTCTCTCTGGAGAAGAAAAATTAGAGAGAAATACGTAAATTACAAGTAAATTAAAAAACTTCCTTCCAATTCCTTCCAAGAGAAAATCTGTGCTTCTTGAAAAACGATATCACTACTGCGTACATTCTAAACGTAGGTAAAGTTGCTTTTGTTCAAAAATTAAAATGAACTCAATATCATACTCATGCCCTTCTGGAGAACTAGGTTATGCGTAACGGTATGTTTCCGTGATGTGATAGAACGTAATTTGATTAAATTGTTGTATGGAGCTAGGCAGTTTTGTGACTGTGATGGACTGTAACTGTAATCTCAGTAATCTGTCAATGTGGGTTTAGCTGCATATTATTGCGTTGTTGTTATCATTTTTTACTTATAGTCCCTATCAATAGATAAATATTTGCACCTATGTCATTATCACCAACGGAGTATCCTCCATTGCAATCATCCAGATATGGTGAAATAGTAATGCATACATACAAATGTGCCAAGAGCGATAATATGAAATATTGCAACTGATAAAGTGATCAAGGGCTTAACCATCTTATTCTCGAATTTTTTGCAATGAAATATATGTCAATGGAGAATCGAATGTGGAGTGTTGCAGTTTTTATCGGTCATCGGTTGTATGTAAGCTCATTTATCAAATTATATTTTGACTGAATATCAGCATGCAGTAGTGTTGCAATCCGGTTGCAGTTGCAAATGTAAATAAATATTTAGCACAAAATTTATTTTCTCATTTTAGGTAGATCTTCTTACAAATAAATCAAAACGTTATATGCTGATTGATGCTGATATAAAAGCTCCCTTTTCATTTTCTAGCTAAAATCCCTTTTTCTTGAAAGTAAAGTGTTCCTCAAGACACTGCCAAAGTGCCAAGGGAGCATGGGCGTACTCAATTTCAGTTTTATAGCAGTGCATAAATTATTGGGATTTTGCAAGGTAGAATGTTCTTGGCGTGCGGCATACCTTTTTTGTGCTCAATAGCTTAAGCACCTATTTATAAAGAACATTTTAGTTTTTTCTAGTCGACTGATATTGTTGAAAAAGTCTTATGCAATGTCATCTTGTTTCTTGCCTTTTTGTCATCATCTTGTGTGTACTATGGAATTTCGATTGTTCTGCTACGAAGAGATTGGAGATTCGCACAATTGCTCATTCAGTTTGGTGGTCTACGTCTTATGTTGTGTTGATAAAGCTTTCTCGAAAAGTGGGGGAGGATGAAAGATGCGGATATGGGATGACTCATACGTTTCAAAATGACAAGTAGATTTCTAAGCTGAGCTTCAATGAGCTTATGATGGTTTTTTGTACATATAGTGTGTATTTTGGGTTTTAAAATTCTTTTAAAATGAACATACATACCATGCATATAAACTTCTTAATGGGAAGAATCATCATCATTATCAATGTTTTCTCAAAATGTGGATATTAGGGATGAACCATTATGCAAGGACTTATATTGAGCTTCTTAACTGCTACTTAAAAATGAAATGTAAAAATGTATTTTTTGTTTTGCAGAGTTTGGACATTACTGTAAACCGTCTGGAAATGACCGGCATCTGATTATTAATGTTCTTTACCAAAAGAGTTAAAATCATGGAAGTCAACAGGATTCATAATCTGGATAAACCTTTGTATCAGTCTAGGAAAGTTCAATGAATAGAAAGAAATTCATCGAACGAAACAAAAGAATTTCTCATTCTCATTCAGAATCATTGTTTGATGTGAAAGTGCCTAGTTTTCTCCAGTATTTTTTCAAAGGAAATGAATTAATATTGATGGCAGCGATAGCTATCAGCTACTGCTGGAATCTCCTCCAAACTTTGGAACTGACTTATCCCTACTAGTGCTTGAGGAGAAAGTGAAAAGTGTTTGTGTGCTCGGTTGAAAGTTGACTTTGTTCCAGTCAAACCCAGAATAACTTACAATGGCGTCAGTGAAAGTCGCGGTCCGGGTCCGCCCGTTCAATAAAAGGTAAAATAAAACT
>JAQGAH010001975.1:0-10158 GCA_034696885.1 Lepidocyrtus paradoxus | reverse complement strand
GTCAGCCTCATCTGTCGTAGCTGAGCTTCAGATAAGCCGTTGGTCTTGTTGTTGCTATTACTGCTTGTTTTGGAAGCTACCTCGTTGTCACTATATTGCATGGACAGAGACCGCACCGTAATTTTATTGAAAGTTTTTAGTTTTCCTATAAACTGTTTACCCCTAAAAGCAATTGTTGAATTACATTGAAACAGTTATATATGGACATTCACAATACAATACAATGATGACAAATACATGAGGCTAACGACAAGTTTTCCATGTTACCACTTCATGTCATGAGTATCAAGATGGTAGCATAGAAAGAGTAAAGAATGGGAAGTACACACACCAACATTTGATATAATAATGCCATCAAGTTCATGAGAATATACAAAATGCATGCCTTTATCAAGAACAATAAAAACATATAGGGACACTATCACAAATTGAATTTGAGTACTTACTTCAGATGATGCCGGATTTCTTCATAATTGATATAATGTGTGTATTTCTTTGGGTCTACGATACCCATCCGACTTCCAGGCCTTTGCATTTCATTATAAACATCAAAGCTTGTTGATCTTCCATGATTTGGATTATTTGTATTTCCGTTGATGTCTTTGTCCGTCTGACTACGTCCTTCAGACTTTCGGCTACTTTTACCGCTGCTACCTTGTGGCACTGAAACACGCATGGAGCCTCCATGCTGCAGGTGATGAGGATGTTGGCTGTAAGTTACATAACCTTGTGGTGTCTGGTAGTTTCCTGAATTTCTGACTGAATTTAGGTAGTCTTGCTGTTGCTGGTGATGAAGCTTTCGAACTTGATCTTGATGGTGCTGATTCCTAACTTCATGCTGTTCTGCAAATTCTGGTTCGTGAAGTCTAGTTGCTGCTTCTTGTTGCTGTGCTCTTGCTAATGCCGCTGCAGCTGCTGCCGCAGAGGAAGTTGCACCGGCAGATTTTCTATGTCTTCCAAATCTAAACATGGATCCAAGACCTCTGAAAATTCCTTGCTTCTTTTTTAGTCCTTTGGTTTTTCCATATGTTCCTTCATCCTCTCCAACACTGGGGTCCCCAGCCTTCTTGCCATAGGGGACGCCGGATATGCAGGACTCTGTCTCTTCTTCCGCCACTGCGTTATTGTAATTTTTTTATGTTACTTTTTACTTACTTAAAAAAATGTCCGAATTTACTAGTGAATTTTTTTAAATATACACTTCAACTTACATGTTTCCATCTGATTCGCAAGTTCACCAAGCGGTGCCTCATAGCTTCTATCCACGGCTTGTCTAAAGCTTTCATTACATCCCCTACCCCGTACAACCCTTACTGCAGGTGGACCGGCTCTGGATGGTCCATATCCTGACTTCAGATCTTCTTGTATTTGAATCTCTTGAACCATGGTCTGAAGAGACTCCAAACTGGAAGACTTTTTCATGCCTAACGATGGCCCAATATCTTTCTTGTAGCTGCTCCCCTTGGATTTCTTGCCTTTCGTAGAAGGTGCCGCTGAATGATTTGCTGATGGCTTTTTCAAGGCGTCAACCAAAGAATCGGCGGAATTCACTCGGGGAAGCCCAATCACATCCGTTCTAGGAGCTGTTATTTTCAAAAGTAAATATTCATTATCAACGTGGCCTTATTCCCATTTCTATAAATGTGCTCATGCAACGCAACACTGATAAAAACAACACAGTTAACAGCAAAAAAAAATCAAAGTCAAATGCCAGCCATTTACCAAAAAAAAATCTGTGATTGATATCTTATTTGACTTTTATCATGCTTGTGCATATCTAATAAAATGTATTTGATGCCGTGCTAATAAAAAGAGTGTAGAAAATATATTTTACAACTTAATTCAACTTATACCATGGCTGATGAGACGAATAGAAAGAAGCAACAACATTCAATTCAAAGACAACCAAGAACTAAGAACAAAGCAAAGAACGTAAAAGAACAAAGGAATGAAGTCTTCATTTTAACAACAGACAGAAAGCTCCCAACAAAGAATAGTGGAAAAGGAAAAATAAGAAACAAAATTATTAGTACTTTTATTTTTAATCTTTTTTGAGCATGCACAACCACATGCAGCATTACAGCACGGAAGGATTCTTAACCCACTTTGTTTGCTTTGCCCCCAATGCTGGAGCAATTGTAGGAGCTGATCACCAAGACCAAGACGATCACCCCGTTTTCCAATAACTGAATATTTACTAAATCTATTCTGGTTTGAACTCAAAGGCACTGCTGGATGTCCCTTCTGATGACCTAGGGTAATGCCATCAGGATTGAGTGGTGGTGAACCCATGACCACGATATGACTTTGTGGTTGACTAGTAGCTGTAGCTGTTCCAGTTGTTTGACTGTTTCGCGATGCAAGTTCATCTTCTGTTGAGGAACAGAAAGGTCGCTTGAGTCCTCGTCTGGCAAGCTGGTCTATAGTTTATGATAGTTGCAACAAATATTTACACTGAAAAACATATAACCCAATCTCCCCCCAACCAACTACTTACAAATGTACAAGAATGAATTCAAGTTAAAGGTTCCCCTGCACCAACCTATTTATATGCACTTTATATATATTATTCGTTCCCTACATGCATGATGTCTGAAGTAGACTTTAGTTTTTTGTTAGTGGTTTCATTTGTTTCGCTGACCTTTATCTTTATTTATGCACAATGCAAACAACTGACTTAGTAATCATGCTGAAGAGTCCTTCATAAAGATTGCACCATTTAGTCTACTAAAATATATTTTACCTTGCATGTTCCTCTCCCTAGCTAACTGCTCTCCATGGTTGTCTTCATGTGTCTTTTGCCGCTGACGCTCGTCTCTAATCTTTTTATTCCTTTGGTAAGTGTCTGTGCTTTTGGCATCCAGCGTGGCATGGCGTTTCTCCGACATACTTTGCCTTCCAAACGCATCTCTAGAGAATCCTCCAAGTTCCTCTAGTGAAGTTCTGAAATAAATAATTGAAACGATTGTGTCAAATGTCAGAAATGACGAGATCTATGGAATTCATATAAGTATTCCATATAGTGTGCTTGAATACTTACTGGCTCGCGTATGCAGCATCGGAAGGTGGTTGTCCATTATTGACATTTTTAACACTACTGACTGGGGTGGAAACCCTAGAGCTTCCTGGTTTTGGCATATTGCCAGTGTCGATACCATCCACTGGGGTTGAAGATCTCGACCTTCTCGGTGGCTTTTGAGGTGCAACGTAGTCATCTTCCACCAGGACCATCTCACCCCTTGCATTATGTACCGTTAGTGCGGCCTGATGATGATTAGCTAACATCATTCCACCTCCAGACTCCAAAGTTTCATTGCTGTTTCGACTAGGTATCACCGATTGTAGGAATGCACCATTCCAGGTATCATTTGTAGCCTTATAGTAACTATCATTTCTTGATGGATTATTTATAGAAGATGTGGATTTTCCTGTCAGTCTATCGAGGACGGGATTTCGTGGGAGGTCCACTACAGATTTATTGCTATTATTACCGGTGGTTTGATTACTGTTATGGACAAAATATGGAGGAGGACTGCGATGGCGAACTTTGGCTTCAGTTTCTGATTTTACTGGGGATCTTTCATCCATTCTTCGTAAACTGCTACTGCGAACGTGGTTATGATATGACTGTCTACTATTTGGCGTACTTCCTCCACGCTTCGGCGTCTCATTTGGCAGCTGCTGTACAAATATGGTGTTCTTTTCGTATCCATTTCCATTACTGTCTATGGATCTGTTAAGGGACTCTATTGTCACAGATTTGTCATCTGTACGACTACCATCTATAGGATATGATAAATAAAATAAAATATTGATTAGCTTTTCAAACTTTACTTTAAACAGAATTTTATAGAAATATTATAAAACATTATCAGAGAATTTAGGAACAAGTAATTTTCTTCATGGTGTTTCAAAGCGAGCTGGGTGTGTCATCATTTTGTTTATTAGGTACAATTGCATTGAATACTGAATGTGTTATTTACCGACAGACATGGAGACATTCTTTGACCACGAATCCGTTTCATCGCCAGATGCAGAACTTCCTCCCCCACTGAGGTCAGTTGTGGGTGCAGAAGATGAAGGCACTCTACGAGCAATTGTTAATGTAATGAAACCAGGCTTGGGTTTAGGGCCCCCATCCTGTGTCATGGTTCTCCTCAATGTTTCCATTGCATCAGTATTGGAACGGTTGAGTAACGAGACACCATTGATGTTAAGTAACTGGTCGTTTGACTTGAGTCGTGCGTCGCGAGATGCGGCCCCACCATGAATAACGCTTTTGATAAATATTCCCATATCCATCATCTTACCCCGCACAGCATTAGTCTTTCCTTTCACGCTTATTCCTAATACAAATTGATAAACAAGACAGCAGATATGTTAGTGAATTCTGATGCTTCAACTTGATTTTGCCAACAAACTAACACTGATTTATTCCAAAAATTGTGTAAGAGGTTTTTACCTAATCCTGCTTTTTCCGTGTCAAGAACTGGAATGTCCAAAGTCAATACTTCTCGCTCACTCCACGGAGATGGTTGCGAATCGTCCTCTAATTTATCCGGCGGCTGTAGAAAAGGATAATACAGAATTTCAATTTCTACTGTTTTGAACGTTTCAATATTTCTTAATTTAAAAATTATGTATTGTTGATTAGTCTTCTTACAATTTGCCGAGGAAGTTTTGGACTCAGATCAACTCGCTCCTGTCTGGAAACAACGAGTTTTACAATTCCACCCTGAGGAATGTTTCTTAAAATTGAGACAGCCTCAGATTGAGTCTTTCCTGTAATTTCAATCCCATTCACTTCAAGAAGCCTGTCGCCCGGCCTTAGTCTTCCGTCTTCAATGGCAGCTCCAGTCGGTAAAATATTCTTAATGTAAATAGGACAATTTCCCCCGGCAGGATTATCCCTAGTCGTAATACTGAAACCAAGACCTGTGAATCCAACGTTTAGATAAATTAATAATGAACCGCAACAAATGAACTTAAATTGCAAATAAATGTAATACTAATACAAAATCCCAACCTTGAGGTCCCTTTTGGAGATCAATTTCATACTTGCGACCAATTTTTCGCGTGTTGGATGTGATTAAATTTGTCGTTACTGTTGCACCGGGTCGGGGTAATGTTGCGGATTGGGGTTGCAGGGGTAATTTTTTGGTTTGTGACACTGTTGCTACCTTCGAGTCTCCTACAACTGCAGAAAAGAAAAGGTCAGTGTTAATGTGTTAAACATACAAAAAAAACAAAAGAAAGAATCATATAATAATAATATTTTAATTAATTTTTAAGCTTACTTCTTTCGTGCCCTTCGATCATGTTCTCTTTTTCCGACTCTTCACTATACATGTCCGTTAATGACGGGTGATAGTTAACTGGGTGCTTTACAACTTTTAGCCGAAGTTCCACCGACTTTAACCCATCGCGAAAAAGTTCTTGAGCTCTTTGAAACTGCACTCCGATGAGACACTGTCCATTAATTTCTATAATTTTGTCGTGGGCTTGAACACGACCTAAAAAAAGTAAAAAAAAGTTAGTGGAGGTTTTGTTAGTAACAAAGTGCACTAAATCAATAAAAAACAAAATAAACGTACCATCGCGGTCTATCCTACCACCAGGCTCCACACTTTGTACTATGAGTCCTTGATTCCTAGCGTCCGCATTGTGTTCCGGAACAACATGAATCCCCAACGGACCTGCTTCATGTTTAAGGCCTATTTCTATCGTCCTCTTGCGCTGGGCCTCGGCTGATATAATCAGCAGGTTACCATTTAGCAAATCATTGGTTGGGGGATGCTCCGTGTTGGGAGTGGAAAAATGTTGAGGGGCTAAATCCTCAAGTGGAGTATCTGGAGCGGCATTGGCACCCAGAGGTTCTTTTCGCAAACTTAGGGAGAGCGCTCTGTCCGCTGCATCTGCCCATTTGTAGCCTACATCCCCCACAAACTGCATTGACAAACGGTGGTGATCACGGGAGAATTTGGAGCCACCCTAAAAATCAATCAAAATTCAAAGAATTAGTATCGTATCCAACATATTGTCCAATAACTTTTCTTCTTTCACTATTGACTTTAATGTCTTTTTTCAGAGAATCAATAGGGAATACAGTTATCTTCATTGAACATCAAAGCGAGCTGGGTGGTATCATCATTAAAAGAGCCGTTAAATTAATTACAATTAACAAAAACCAATAATAAGCTTACCTCCCGCCTTTCAACGTCGTCCACCTTCGAAATTGTCCCATATTTTGAACTATTTTTCTGCTGGATCTGAGCATGAACTCCGCCACTACTTGTCCCTCCATATTTGCTATGCTTTTGAAACAATCCACCTCCATCTGACGCTCCATTAGTTGTCGGCCTGGAAGAGGCTGAGAGGGCACTTTCTCCTACGGAGACGCTGACAACGCTGTTTTCGGAAAGGACGCTACTATTTGCTCCCTGTTCTGTACTCCCAGCGTACTCCTAAATTATAATTAATTTAAAAAAAGTTATTTAAAGAACTGAAATGTATACTATACTAGGGACGAGGAACAATTAAATAATTTAACTAGGGACAGTTAAACTTGGATGAAGAAAAAAATTATATTCTATAGTTGGCTTGCTCCTTTCTTGCTTTCTGCTCTGATACTGGAAGCCAGTTTTTCTACGCTTTGGTAAAGTGCTTTGGCTTTGCTTGCACTGCTCCGCTTCTTGATTGAAAGGCATGGGACGGGGAGCGAGGCATTTTACATTTCATGCAAAGCCCGCACTGACGAAGGTCTTTGGGGCAATCTTGAGCAACCTTTTTGCTACCAATGACCAATGTGGTAAATGAATGGTGAATTGGTGAGTGAAAGTCACAAAGTGACAATTTTGCTTTTTACCTTTCGCTCGTCCTTATCTTCGTCGATTTTAGGTGCGGCAGACCACCTCTTGGAAGGATCTGGAGGTGATAGATGAACTGGGGATAGACGATTGAGTGCAGGTTCACTCCCTCTCCTCACTTGGAGAGTGAGCCCTCCACTATTGGCTGTTCCAGAGCCTGCGACGATTCCATTGCTCAGCTCCTCCCCCGTGATCTCAATGTCGGTTCGGGCGAATGGCTGGAATTTATGGTCACTTCCCTATTAGGGTTTTAAATTGGGTTCAGTCAAGAATGAAAAAGAGCAAGAGACAGCTTATCTATGAAGATTGAAACTTGTCACAAACCTGGAATATGTCTGGACTATTTGTTCCAACGGAACTGGCACTGGTCCCATCTCCAGCATTATGCTGAAGCGAAGGCATCCCATCATTGTCCTCCTCATATATGGCCATGATTTGCTCCCGATCGTCCGCCACATCGACTAGCTTGTCGTCTGGGTCGAGAATGCCCCCATCCGACTGAGATTTCAGTTTATGCACTACGACCCATGACTCAGGCCCCTATTCAAGTCAAAACATAATTACCCATTTAGAACTAGTTTCATCATATCACAAACCATTTCAACTTTTTTATCTCTCAATTTTATTGATAGAATTCCTCCTCCACACATCCGTCCTTCAACCTCCTTCCCTCCCCCACAGAATCAATACACAGCTAGGTCTAAAACAGGTAGTGTCATATCAGCACCAAAAGTTTATGGAACCTACACGACTACACCATATAACAACTTGCATGCTAGGCATACACACAGTTTTTGCAAAAACTTCCTCATTTTTCATGTTTCATGAGCCAAATTTTCCAAGTTTGGCTGACAGCAGAAGTACACTCCATTCCAAACTATGAACAGATTTTTTAACTGCTCTTCATCATGCCAATACGCATACGTATTTCTGACATCTGAATCTTTACAAATTAAATAATTATCCATGAAATGAAAGCAACAAACCTGTCAAACATGCACATATTGTCTCCTAAAAAATATTTAGCAATACTTTGAAAAGCTGAACAAACTAGAAGAGTATCATTAGGTCGAAATATAACTGCTTATTTTAGATCATGATCATACCTAAGGCACGAGTTTTCCAACTTAATTTATTTTCAGTATGTTGTGTGTGTCCCGAAGATCATCGAATATGTTCCACTTTCCGTACTCAAATCGAGGAACTTTTTATTACCTATGACCTAAGCACTCGCTTATTTAAGGGAACTGTCAGCAAACTTATTTTTTGCAATTCAAACCAACATTAAATTCACATTCTTTCACTTTGGCAAACCTTTCAACCCATTCCACTCACCTCACTCGTAATTATACTTAACAGAAAGTAAAGTAGTGAGTAGGTAGTCACATTTTTACTCTTTAAATCATCTCATCATCCCATTCCATTTTATCTCAGTCTTCACTTCTACTTTAAAACTTATTATCATGTGAGGATCTCTCTCCCCTATACTATATCATTTTGGGAGTGAGAGTTTAGGCACTTGAACAGCTAAACAACATCAATAACAGCCCAAAAACTTTTAAAACATTTTTTTAGAATCTATGTGCTATATATCATCATCACATCATACTCTTTCAAAACTAAAAGAGTTTGCTGTTGCTCCTATAACTGACAGCCACTGCACACAAGAGTAAATAGATGAGAAGGGGATGAAAGGGATGAAATGATAATAGCGCAATGCTGATGATAGGGATGTGGGGATGAGGGAATATTGTTCCCTTTTTTTAAATAGCCCCAAATACTAAAAGTTCTTTGCAACTTCCTTTTTTTCACTCACAGCTCACTAGAGCCTTTATGATGTGAAGGTGTACGTAATTTTTAGGCAAAACTGCATCTCCATTTTTTTCGAGAAAATATGCATCTGCTGCTATATGCTCATTTATATCCTAGTTAAGCTGAATTTGCCATATGTAATACATACGAACATTTACATTTTTATGCGTCATCACAATCATCAGCAATCTCGAGGAGTAGTAACAATACACAAACTCCATAGTATTGTTGGGAACAACAACGGTTAGGTCCTCCTAAACATTTTTTTTACCTGTAAAAAAAATCTCAGAAGGATCATTTGAGAAGAAAAAAAACTATCGAAAAGGTAAGGTAAGGATATTGCCTGAAACTATTCAGACATGTATCATTTCTTCATCATCTGTGGAGCTGTTCAATATAAAAAGTCATGCCGTCAGGGGATATATAGCATTAGCACGGCAAATGTACGAAAAAATCCTTATGTATTTATCCTTATCCTTATATCCTACCTGTTCACGTCATATGCAATAAGGCAAACAGACGAAAAGGTATTCCACTTGTGTGAGAAATGCAGTGAGATTATATTATTCAGGTGCAATTAGGAGAGCTGAGCTCAAGTTTGTGTGGAAAGGATTGAGCCCCAAAAGCCCTATCATAATACATATTATTCGATTCCTTCCCTTTTCCTTGAAGAAAATCCTATGCATATTGTATTGATGACGACCTACGTCTTCGTCTTGTAGTATGTTTAGTTCATAAGTTCATAATATGGAGTGTTCAGGAGGATTCAACCTTCTTGATTCTCAGTACTCAGTATGTATGTGTGGCTAACTACCTATGCACGCATTTTATTTTAGCCTTTCATTTGTCTGAAAATTCATACGAGTTTTATTGTTGGCAAGCATTAGCGATATAACAATAACCCTTGCTCACGATCATCTCCGTTATCAGCCAGAGCCATAGTACATGTTACTGTATAGGATTTCCTTCACTGAAAACTCAAGCGAATGGAAACGTATTGGGAGTTTTAGATAAATTCATAGCTAAAACTACCCATTGCCATTAACTAAGTAGTTAAAAACCAATACATGATTTCATTTTCCTTGCGTTAACTGAGAGGGATTTACTTAAAAACTCCATTAGAATCGTCATTAGTACAATATTGTTTTCCGGGAATAGCGTGATGTCAGATTGTCATTGCCACGCATTTCACTTCGAATGAATAGGATACGATGACGTAACATAACTATAAGTAGAGTTCGCATATACATACCCTACCCATGCCTAATCCGAGAAAGCGAAATTAAAAACTTTCCCGACAGTAGATTTTACCGTGATTAGAGAAATAAAAGCATACTTTAGTGTAGTCTACCAGAGTAGCAACCTCTATGGAGTGGAAAACTGCACAGAAACCGTAACGTTGCGTTGTTGTTGTTGAGAGCAATTCCCTTTGAATGAGCAAAAACTAAATTCATTTCGCAAAGTGTAAAGTTCTTAATCA
>JAQGAH010001974.1:0-10158 GCA_034696885.1 Lepidocyrtus paradoxus | reverse complement strand
CATCATATATTAGCCAGCTAATGTGATGCAGAACTGTTAGGGACAGCTTGGGGTCAAAACTTCTGTCTGGAGGGAGTGAATATTTTTATGCTAGATTTTTATAAATGAATGGCGTTGCATGGAGGAAAGGAATTTTTAAATTTGCTCGCATTAGAAGAGTTGGCTCGTTAGATCTTGTTTTTATATTTGGGGAATCCTTCAAGTATGCACCCCAGTATCCACAAATCCATTATCTGTTGAGAAAAAAAGTTAACATTAGTACATGAAATATCATTTTTTTTGCATGATGATGATACAAAAAATATTGTCTACCTTCATAGGCCCGAATTTCATTCCTCATTTTCATCTTCCCTCTGAACCATCGCAACATCCTCAATTTCTTCTTCAAAATTTCCTTCTTCCCAATTTTCCTCTCTATTAAACACTGCAGATACATCTACGACGGGATTATTATCATGAAAATTGTCTTCGTATTCTTTTGCTTCGATCTCAGTCTCACTGACTTCGATTATACAAGCCGATTTATATCGCAATTGCGAAAACCGATAAAGACGACTTTTGCCGATTTCAAAAACAGGTCTGCTTCCTCCAAAAACGGGATAATTAACTGGAGCAGCATTGAAAATAGATATCGCTTCAATATCATAAAGAAGCCAGTATAAAGCTCTATAACCACATCGTTCATAATCAATACGTTGACCAAAAGTATAGTTATATTTAAATTCAAGACCATCTACAGTCAATTTAAGAGGATAAATCTCTTCCAGAATCAAGACTATTCTACTCACAATCAGATTTAACGTAACGTTTTGGACAGCAAGAAACATTTTTCGCTTTAAGTCACAAACATACAAAATCGATGTATTCAAGTTGAGGATTCAATCACTTGTTGCCACTAATTTAGCTTTTGGAAAGATGGAAGCATGAATCTGTATAACGATCTTATGCTTTATTATGTATTCATCTTATCTTCTCATCTCAAATAATAGCAAAAAATTAAAAAATGTGCTACTCGTTACCCTATTTCAATACTAGAAGGGGAGGAAAATTTATCTCAATGCCAAGCTTTAGTCTAAATTTAAACTAATTTTTCCGCACACTTATCTAGTGATATTTGTAAGGCATTATTGTCAAATTTATCACATAAGCATTAAATAATTAATAGCAAAAATATGTTAAAAGATTCATGCTCAGTCAACACAGTAATCTAATTATAAGGAGTAAACAACCATTACCCATCGATTTTTGATAATCATTTTTGATGTTTACTATTCAAAAACTCAAACAAATTCCCTTTCTTGTGCACCTGTTGATCTAGCCTCTCAACTATATAGTAGTATAAATCGTATATGATCCTGTATGGAGTACGGGATATTGTAATCATTGTCTACTTTGGGGGGCACACGTATGAGGGAACGATGCGTAACTTCCTGAGTATGTACATGTATTTCTCATTAGTAATTGTAAATGAATGAAGTCTATAAATATAATCGCTAAATAATGTATTCATGCATAACTAAAGACAATATAAAAATATCCCCGTTCGAACAAAAGAAGACAAAATCGGTGTGTGTATGTAACGATTCCGTCATTTTGTTTTGAGGTATTTATCGTGAGATGAATACGTAATATTACAAAATTGACTTTAAAAAATAATTCAAGTATGCGATGTATGTATGCTATTATTTTGTTGCCTCTGTACATGCAAAAACGCATGAGGGGCGCTCAAACATTTTCTAATTTTGAGGAGGATGGGCTTCATCAATATGCTCAATAAGTGAGCCCACATCTTCACAAGTATACGAGCAAACTGGACAGGTAATCATTCTGCCAACCAAAAAAATAAACTGACTATAATATGAAATATGCAACCGAGTTTTATATTAAAAATCTAAAGCGTACTGTACTATATGACTGTTATTTATGTATTGTGTTTTCTCCTTCTTATGTAATTTGTCAAATGATACGTCATATGCGTTTAAATTGTATATCGTAGCACACATGTCTCTACCAAGTTTTCATGTTTGGGAACAAAGGACTAAAAGCGCCATTGAAACGTACACGTCAAAACGAACTTTGTCAAATTTAGCCAGGGAACGACCATCAATTCCCTATCCCGCACAATTCTTTAAATGGTGGTGTGTATACAACGAAAACGTAGACATTGGTCTGTCCGTCAGGTCTGTCTTGTGGTGATTATGACTGTGACCAACTAACAAACATTCACTAGTGACATAAATTTTTACTTACTTTTTTTCTCCGGAATGAAAAATCGTCTTACCATGCTCACTGTAAAATAAGTATATGTATTTATAATGGTTGAACATTGCTAGGATAGAATTTCCCGCTACTACCAAATCCTACTGCACCTCTCAATGTAGTATTCAATTCATCAACAACTTGAACCTTAAAATTTTTTATACTTCTCAATGATAGCTTGGCAGATCCGCTCTCCCCTGCTAATGTCAACTATACTGGGCCCCATGCATATTTGCACAATGGACACTCCAGCATTTCTATTGCTGCATGTGCATTATCACTATGCACAATGAGCGTAGCCACATCTTCGCAGTTGAGTTACAAAATATGCAGATAATCGTCCTGCCAACCGAAAAAATAAACTGACTATTATATAAATATGCAACCGAGTTTTACATAAAAAAACTAAAGCGTACTGCTAAACATGACTGCCATTTATGTATTGTGTTTTTCTCCTTCATATGTAATTTGTCAAATGATATGTCTTTTGCGTTTAAGTTGTATATCGTAGCACACATGTCTCCACCAAGTTTTCATGTTTGGGAACAAAGGGCTAAAAGCGCCATTGAAACTTACACGTAAAAACGAACTTTGTCAAATTTAGCCAAGCGACGAACATCAATCACCTATCCCTCGACATTCTTTATTTGCAGGTATGCATACAACAAAAACGCAGACATCGGTCTGTCCGTCAGTCAGTCTTGTGGTGATTATGGTTGTGGCCAACTAACAAGCATTCCCTAGTGAAATAGATTTTTTCTTACCTTTTATCCAGAAATGAAAAATCTTTTTACCCTGCTCACTGTAACATAGAAAACACTCACATGTGATACACTCATAATGTGTATACAGGTAACGTTTTGTTACCGGAAGCACAAAAAAGTTCAGTTCAGTTTGTGTTTCTAAAAAAGTTCACTGATCACAAGTTCAGTTTGTGTTTTTAAAAAAGTTCACTGATCACAAGTTCAGTTTGTGTTTTTAAAAAGGTTCGCTGCTCACAAAGTTTTGATCACTTTCACCTCTTCTAGAGTAAATTTTCAGCGGGTTGATAACTCCTACCTCCAACTTGTTTGAAGATTTCTTCCTCCTGAATAACGGTAGGAGCAGCAGCAGCAGCAGCAATTTGCAAAACTTGTGAGAAAAATGAGCTATGCAAAAAATATCCACTTCGGAAGAATGTGAATTTGACGCATGAGCAATTTTAGTTTGAGGTATGTGGGTATTCACAAATGATAATATTTACTTAAAACGCATTACGTATTATATGATTGTATAAGGGGCGATCACACTTGCAATAACTCGTGATTTCCTATTTCCTATTCATTATGCCTGAATGAACATTTATGCTCAAGCAACAAATCAACATTAATGTCCATTTATAGCTTTTGCACAAAAAGCTGACGTATTCTTTGATATTTTATTGTAATTAGCACGCATTCACGCATCAGTGCACAGGTCAAGTTATGAATAAGCGCGATGCATTAGTGAAGAATTGCTAACTTCCTGTGAGCTCCTTGCGTTTATTATGAAATCCGTGACGCATGGATACGCATGAATGCACAATGATGCGAATTGGGTGAATTAATCTAATGAAAAATAATGGGCTGACGTTGTTCTCATAAGAGCTTGTACGCATTACGAAGTGGGTTAATGAAAATGTGAGGAATAAAATGAGCTTGCATAAGAGTTGGGATACAATTTTGCTTTATTCTTACATAAGAAACTGTAAAATGATTATATATTGGGTAGTTGTTGTTTGGGTCTTGATGAATGATGATAATTTTGTAGTATTTTCCTCCATCCTCCTCCTCTAAAGTGTATGATGCAATACCTATGCGTCATCCTTCATGAAGCTTTTATTCTTGCTCATCAAAGACGATGGAACCGGTTCTCCATTAAGCGGAGGATGCGGAAATACTCCGAGAATACCCGCATATTAAAGGTACATGTCGGAGGACCGGAATACTCCGAGAAATAACCGATTTTCCGCTATTTAACTGAGGAATTTAAATATATAACCTTACTACTGAGGTGACTTCAACAGTAGCAGTAACACTTTGGGCAAGCCCAAAGCTTCCAAGCTAAATGAACTCAATATATAATGAACAGTATAAAAATATCCGCTTTGGAAGAATGAATTTGACTCATGAGCAATTTAAAGTTAAGGTACATAATTTGGTTTGTGCGTGTGCACAAATGATAATGTTTACGTAAAACGTATGTAAGTATTATCTCATATTGTATGAGGGAGAATCATCGTCATTACCCAGTTGCAACAACTTGTAATAGTTTTCCCTATTTCCTATCAGCTATGCTTGAATGAACATTTATGCAATTCCAATCGTGGAATGGATAACGGTTATAAAGGTGCCACTCGTGTTTTTGGATTAGATTGTGGTAAAATGAAAAATGAAATTGCTATTGCCATCATAAGGCAAATAAAAGTAATAAATGTTGTGTCGTTGATCATGACATTGTGAATCATTTATCAATACTAATCTAACTTAATTACTTATTACGAGCATAGTACGGTCGTACCTGGTAATCATGCCTAAAGCTTGAGGAGTCTCAATAAGTATCTTGGATTTCGTCGACACAATTTGTATGCCAGGAGTTCATGTTGATAGCTTTTTGTTCAGACCATCGGAAACTTTAATTAGAAGCCCATAAATGGCGACGGGTGGTTTGAAAGAAATGCCTCAAGCTTCTACTCAACCGTTTTCAAAATGTTTTGACGTCATAAAATTATGGCATTGAAAGTGAAAGTAACTGAGACAGCTGGCCACAAGTCCTACACTACGTTCTACTACTCACAAGTCACAACAGTTTGATTTGTAGCAGTCGATTGCGGAAATTTAAGCAAAATAAAGTGTGATATGCTTGTTTTGCCTCTTCCTGCCTTGCTCTTTTGTGCATGCTAAAACACACTGTGATTATACCAGGAGTCCTTATTGGGTTTTTGTTTTCCCACATCTTTTGTTACATTACTTATATTTTGTTTCCTTTGAAATGCAGTGTTTAATGGAATCCGGAAATGTCATATAACTGATCGGAATTGAAATCGTAGCATTCTACTCAACTTATTTTTAGTTTTAGTCCAGTCGTATTTTACATTTTATATATTTCGACATGTTGCCATAAAATGATAAACAAATAACTGATTTGAAGTTTTGTTATATGTTTAGATTATTAGATTACTTATCATTTCGAGCAAATTGTATGAATTTAATTCCATGTAAAAGATATATGACTGGGTATACTTTGTCGTGTTAACCGAATGTACTGGTAAATATATTGGACAGAACAATAAAACTTGAAATAAGATGAATTTTCACTTGAAACAATATAACTTTTGATTTGATTACTTGAAACTTCAACAACAGATATCGGTACAGGGAGTGAGAAAGGTATTAGTAGTTTATTAAGTTATTTGTATTATCTGTAGCTATCATTGAGTATAAATTGAATTGAATATCGTAGAATTTTATTTAACGAATTTAATCCATCATCAAAAACGGTATCCAGTAAGAATGGCAAAAGTGAGAACGGCAAATTATTATTTTTTCAAAATTGAGCATCTAACCTTCACCCGTCATTACAGAATATGAAAAAGTAAATTTTATTATGCTTTCTATAAATATTTAGTATAATAATATGATTAGCTCGTATAGGTCAAGTATAGACAAGTTCGTATATGACGGGTCAAGGTTGGATGCTCAATTTTGCAAAAAAAATAATAATTTGCCGTTCTTACTTTTTCCATTCTTAATGTGAACCTCAAAAACACGATGTTGTTTGCCAAAGACTGTCTCGCGCATTTACAACAAAAAAAGTCTCATTCATTTGCCGTGCTGAACCTGTGGCTCCGTGCTCCGATTTTCGCGATATATTTTCCATTCGATGCATAAGACTTGGTTAATTAGCTACTAAATATTAAACATATACTGCAATAATAATGTATAATGAATTTGAAAGCACGCCAATCCCTGGCCAATGCTTTTTTTACATTTTTAAGTTACACCTATCATGCCTCCAAAATTTAGATATATGATAATGAGCCCAATCTGTTCTTTATAAATAAGATGTCAATACTAATACCAAATTAATCCAATCATGAATCATCAATAAAAGCTATGAGCAAATGAACAATCAATCCCAGCTTTCCGGCCAGAATTTATAAATATATCTTTGCTTGCACGATTATGGGCATTAAAATGTAGAGATGCTTGTCATGGGCATATCGCTATTTGAAAATGAAACAACGTTAAAACAATCATAGTAATGAAAAGAAGTTTTTCATAATGCATCTTTACTAAACGAGTACAATTATTCAATTATGAATCATTAAATTAAATTTAAGTACCACCAATTACTTTATCATGCAAATTAAACTTGATCATAATTTTGCATTCTGTTTGTCTAGTGCAGTCGCTCTTTGCAACAAAAACATTCACCCATGATCTTACTGCTTTCAGCACTCAGCACGACAGTAAACTAACGGATTATTTATTCAATTATTCAGCAAAAAGGAAGGGTTGCAAAGAGAAGCTTCCTCTCGTCTATCTCCATACAGATCCCTGCAATGATCTTATATCAACCTACATTACACCAACTCGTAAAACGGCAGCTGCCCTCATTTATCATGACAAGCAGAGCTCGGAGTAACGCAGGATTAAATGTACAATCTACATAACACAACTGGGGTGCAACTCCCACCATCAGTGCGTCATTTTTTGTTCATATCAAATAAATATGAATATTAGAGTTAGTAAAATTGGCTAAGCATAGTACGTGAATACATAAAACCCAGATCAGAGTACTAAGATCTGGCCATGACATGAATTAAAATTCATTGGCAAAATTGAATAGTGAATATAGAATTATAGCAGCAGATTTTCCACATGGCTAAACTAAAGTCAACGTCTTTCACACATACAGCTTTACTACGCAGTTCATACTTTGGTGAAAGTAAAGAGCATTTTCTAACTTTTCGCTACAGTTGGAGAAATAAAAATGTGAAATAACTGTGCTAAATGAACGGGTAACTTATTGTAATATTGTAAATTATTTTCAAATTCAACTAATATGGAGGACTAATTTCCTTGAAATTGGCGTTTTTAGCGTCCGAACTTTTTCTAGATAAGACCTAAATCTCATCAGTGAAAAACGCTCGGAATGATAATTATGGGAAGCGAAAACTTGATTTCAGCTCATCACCCTCATCATTACAATCATCATTCAATGCATCGAAACCATCCAGCCGGAGATTACGCTTATCAAGCCGTGATTAATAAGCCGGACCTCGATGAAACTGCAAACGTACACGGGGATGACGGCGATATAAATGGGGAAGGAACCCATCCAGGTATTTATGGAAAATGCACCATAAACGGTGATGTGGATGCTGAATCTATAAAGGAATCTAAAGGCTGTTCCGAATGCCTGTTTGCAATTTTTGAATGTCTCTTCCAAATCTTTTGAAATGGGAAGTTTATGAGAATTTATGTCTCATACCAAGAGAAAGATGTTCTACAATAAATATATCCATCCATTTTACATTATCATTTATCACTATTTTTGGTAATTTAATGTTTCAAATAATAATGTAAAGAGCATATAAGTAAACCTGATCGGTAATGGTGTAGTTTGAAAGGGATTTCAACCTAAAGTGTAATTGAATGTAATTCAAATAAATAAACTCACACAAGCTACAAATTCCTCAACATTAGTGTTTATTGACAAGTTTAACCGCAGTGTAATACCGCACACAAACTTCATAGACTGCGTTTTTGATCCAAAATAAATAGTTCTGTCGATATAATCATTATCATTACAAAATTTCATCATTCATTCATTCATTATATGCATAAGATGACTTTTTGAGTCACTACACTGCAGTACACTCACAATCAGTAATTAACTCCAAAATGTTTACGTAAAATTTCATGCATATAAATCAAAACTGGGCTTCAGCAAAAGCTGAAGAGTCCAACAAAGATAGCGCATTCATGGTTCAACTCACTATATGTTGATTTGGGGTATTGTGAGATGAGCGGTAATATTGTCGTTGTTTTGTTGTGATCATTCAGTCGGTTTATGTTGTGTTGTGAAAGTGTTTGAAGAAAAATATAATTTAACTGTGTTTTAATTCTAATTAAGTAAAGTTTAATATTTGATAGGTTCTAGAAACTCGTTTTGAAAATGGCTAGGAATTCTGAGAAAGCCATGTAAGGAAACCTTTGTATTGAGTTGATTTATTTGATTGAATACACCACAATTTAATTTGATGACGAATGTGATTTGAAAGTTTGATTATATTGATTGATGTTGTTTTTAGGACCACGCTTGCCAGGTGGCATGCGATGAAACTGGAGGAGGAAAAGGGGCCACGACAAGACAGACGGCCATATTTATCAACTATATGTGAGACGCTTCCGGAAGCGGAGAAATGGAGAATGCAAATTGTTCGAGAGATAGCGAAGAAAGTGAGCCAGATTCAGAATGCTGGGTTGGGGGAGTTCAAACTTCGGGATTTGAATGACGAGATAAATAAATGTCTAAGGGAAAAGGTGATTAAACTGTTTATCACTCAATAGAGTACTGCAACTAATTTTAGACATTTGAGAAGGTCAATCGAATTAACTACTAATCATTTGTTTTAGGGTCACTGGGAAAGGAGAATTAGACAGTTGGGTGGTCCTGATTACGCAAAACATGGACCACGGATGCTGGACAACGAGGGGAAAGAAGTACCCGGAACGAGAGGCTACAAATACTTTGGAGCTGCAAAAGATCTCCCTGGAGTTCGAGAGCTGTTCGAACCGGACGTTGGTGGAGCCCCGAAGAAAACCCGTGGGGAGTTGATGCGAGATGTGGATGCTGATTATTACGGATATAGAGATGACGATGACGGTCTTTTAGAGCCACTTGAGAAAGAGGCAGAAATCAAGTCAATACAAGCTTTAGAGGAAGAGTGGGTCGAAAAACGAAAACAAAGAGGGAAAAGTATACCTGAACCCACTCCGGACGCAGAGAAGCAACTTGAAGAAATTAAAAACTATTTTATTAATGTTCCAAGTCAGATAGATATTGAACAGAAGATTGTTGATATGAAAAAGAAGGCCTTATTGGAACAATATGTGTCACCCGAAATTAGTTCTAAGGAGGCGGAAGCTAAAGAAATGCTAGGATTAACATAAGGTTGAAGATTAACATGTGTAATTAGATTTTATTATACAAATAAGTCTATATTTTCACCACCTCCAGAATTTCTTCTAGAGTAATGTAAGTTCATATAGAATAAAACATTTTAAAATACCATTACTATTTAGTACATGTAAATAATAGCATATATCGCTGTAAACTATAAATAGGTATAAATATGTATTTACACGAAAAATAATGAAAATCATTTGAGACTCTATGCTGTTGGTCTATTTTTGTAATGTACTTGCCTAAATTAAATTAAATTGACTATAATAAACTACATGTAAGTTTAAAGCTAGTAGGAAATCACAAATATAATTTTTGCCGGTGGCAGTATTCGGCTTTGCAAATTTACGTGAAATGCTTGTAAGCTATGATAGTTAGGGGTTGTGTTTATAATATAAAGTCACAGTCCCAACGCTAAAACAAAAGATATGTATTTCCTGGTTCCGTTGTAGGTATATAGTCGTTAGCTATAAAATATTCCTTGTAGTACTATCCACTATGAAATAGGCGTATTAAAAAAGCTTACAAACAAGTATCTACATATATCCTAATTCAATGCTTGTAACAAGCAGGGACTTAATCAATTACATACATTTTATCTTTATTGTGATCTTCAAGTTGAGGTTCACTTTCATACGTGTTTCTTAATAGATCTATACGCCCAAGCTCCAGTTGCCAACGGCCATG
>JAQGAH010001973.1:0-10163 GCA_034696885.1 Lepidocyrtus paradoxus | reverse complement strand
GAGCTTCAAAATCGGGAGGCTTTGGAAACCCAGAAGAAAGAACTTGAAGCAGAAACTAAAAATCTCCAGGCCAAGATCAACGAGATAACTCAAGCTTTGCCAACTTTAAAGGCTGAAATAGCAAAGGCTGAAAAGAATAAGTCTTCTTGTGTCAAAAGGAGAGAAGGTGCACTGAAGAAATTGAGAGAAGACAAAGATTGCTTAGAAAAGCAAAAGTATGGTGTTACAGAACTTCACAAGCAAATCTTGGACTTTGAGAAGAAGCGTGGAAAACTAGCTGAAGTCCAACAAAATGTGGCAGACTGTGATGATAAACTTTCTTCTTGTGCGCAACAAAGAAACGATATTGCAGGTCAGATGGAAAAGCTTAAAAAGGACTTGGTTTCACAAGAGGTAAGGAGAAGGATCGATATTTTTTTGATGAAAAACAACTTTTTTTTAATCTTAATCTTTTTGATTCGTTTTTTGTTGTATTTTTAATTGCATTTATTATTCCATTGACTTGTTATAGGTGCGACAGCGTGAATTAAATGATAACCTTTCCTTAAAAGCGAAGCTAGAAGAAGTCTCCAAACTCAAAGTTGAATTGCAAGAAAAAGAGAACGTTTTGTCTCAAGCAGAAAATCGTGGGGCTGCCACGGAAAGACGAGAGTTGGGATCGAAACATAATTCATTGTCTGCTAAATTAAATACACTTAAAGGTTCCACATCAGAAATTAGGAAAGCCATCCGTGAGCTAGAAAAACAGCTAGCCACTCCACAATTTGCAAATGCAGAAAAGGAGTATATTGAAAAATTTGCCAGGAAATGTGTCTACGAAAGGGCACTTCGAGATGTTCGGCGATACAAGACAGCTTTGGATACTGCCATTATGCAGTTTCATCACAAGAAGATGGAAAAAATCAATAAGGTTTTAATGGAATATTGGAGAAGAATTTATAAAGGAAATGATATCGAGAAAATAATGATAAAAACAGAAGCGGACAAGGATCCAGCAGCAGAATCAAAAAAGAAGGTAAAGGTGACAACGGGAACTGTTCGTAAAAGTTATAATTACAGAGTTGTGATGGTCCGAAGGGGTGTTGATATTGATATGCGAGGTCGATGCAGCGCTGGACAAAGGGTGCTCGCTTCCATAATTATTCGAATTGCGTTGGCAGAATCCTTTGGCGCCAGGTGTGGTATCATTACGTTAGATGAACCTACTACCAACTTGGATCAGAAAAACATTAATTCCCTTGCAGATGCTTTGGCTGAGTATGTATATTTTAAATGTTATAGTTGAAATGATAATTTTATGAAAGCATTGTACGTAATTGTTTTAAAATGCATGCAAATTCTTACAGCCTTGCCGAAAAAATGAGGTCCAGGAAAAATTTCCAGTTAATTGTCATTACCCATGATGAAGAGTTCACTCAAAGATTGTCTGCAATTGATGCAGTTGAGCATTACTGGAAAGTTGATCGGGACAAGGAGTAAGAGCAACAACGCATTCATATTTTTTTCTAATACGATAACGATGAAATATATACACGATATTTATTTGCATTAATTTATTAATAATTAATAAATATGCAGCATTATTTAAATTTGATTGAATTTGTTTTTGCAGTGGATTCTCACAGATCTGCAAAATGCGTAAGCGTGACTATGATGATGATGATTAGGATTCTCGATTTAGCATCTATTTAGTTATGAAGTTTATTGTTCTGGTAAGAAAAAATGGTATTAAATGTCTGCTGAACTAATTTTTTGTCATATGTTCCTGTTTATTCTTATACGATATGTTTATGTTTTTAATGTAACAATAAATCTAATTAGGTATTGGCGTTTTGAATCTGAATTCATTGTTAAAAATCAATTTGTCACATTTTTCACATCTTGTACTTTTCGCCTTATATGAATTCTCGTCACAAACAATAATAACTCCGACACACACATACAAATATGTATGTACAGATAACAATGATCATAGCATTTGCACTAGTTACACTAAAGCTAATCATCCAATAGTTTAAAATTGACATGAAATATAATAGTAAAATATATACCTGTTTACTACCGCATTTAGCTACGCTTAAGAGCTATGTAGTTCTATTAAAACAATACTTTTTGGCCCTGGAATATAAAACATCTACTACAAATATGATATTCATATCTTAAAAATTACGCTACTTTAAAATGGAAAGTTCATATCACTTCTGCTGCTGCTTGGTAGACGACAATTACATAAAAGCTAATAATCTAATAATAAATATTAATGCACGATTGGATAGGCAAGGGCTCACTGCACTGCCAGGACAGATTATACACAATTAATACTACAATAGTACAGCCTAGCTCTACTACTACAGGTTTATTTCTTTTTTGACCCCTTCCGTTTCTTCTTTTTCCCACTTCCCCCGCTATTACCGTTAGTTCCTCCGGTTGGTGCGGAGTTGCTTGGTTCCGTGAGTGGCTCGTCCCCGGAAGCTGGAGATTTTATGGGGCTATCTAACTCGATTGATATGATCTTCTGCTCAGTTGTCTCCACCTTGTAAAATTAAACGATCAAATGAACAAGCCATTTAAACAAACAGTACAGGTACATACATAACATAACATACATGCATGCAAAATTACAATACACTTATCATAAAAATCAGACAACGTAACGTATTTACATTAGGCAAAACAGGACATTAGGGTTAACTACAGACAAGACGCTATAACTGTGTACATTCATCAATATTACACCAAGAAAATAGACAATACACAAGAGATCTACTAGCATTCAAATGAGACGGTGAAAGTTGGTGAAAAACCTGTGGTCGTGCATTAGGTGAAATGTGTGGAAAACTAAGTGAGTGACAACATCAACGGACCGTACTAATGAACGTTGGTTGGTTTTGTGATTGTGAGCTGCTAATTACAGAAGCAGCATCAAATTAGTTACGGGTCATTTAAACATACATACATTGTGATATGAGATTCAGGTGAAAGCATTCGATATAATTTTCCCATGCAGCATTCCCGCTGGTACGATATGTTACGTATCGTGCGTTTATACATATGCTAGTTTCTACTGCATTTTGTTTAGGACAGCCTCTTTGTTCTGTTAAGAGGGTATTTTGGAGTGAGCTTTTGTGATGTGAAGTGGAGTGAGAATTTGCCAAAGTGGTTGTTTTATTATCGGCCTGTGAGTTTGTGATATGGTGGGAGTGACTGCGTCTACTTGGAATAGCCATTGTAGTTGGTATGAAATTGGATTTTATACCTCATGCTCGATAATTTTTTCGATAATTTCAACAGTCCGAATCTCAAAATTCCCAGTCGCCTCATTGAACCACTCTTGTGTCTTACGAGATACTTTCTCCCCGACAACCCTCTCCCTTTCCCCTACTACCTTCTTTGGGCCTGCGGATTTTTTGCGAATGAAGAGAGAGGGAAAGTGTACTTTGGGGAGTTCCGAGTCTGTGGACGTGGATGATGATGAGGAGGATGCTGATGATGAAGATGATTCCATTTGGTGGAAAGGGGGCTGGTTAGTAGCGGAAGTGAAAGTGGAACTACTAGTGGAAGTTTTGATTGTAGAAGACCTATGCTTCTACATCATCAAGTATTCATTACCAAATATTAGTATCAACCGTATATGGGCACACATGAGTTAGACAATAAGTTTTAATCACAGATATGTAAATGTCCATTATAGTTAAAAACTAAACAGAACTATGTTGTTCAAAAGTATGTAATATATAGAGGTAGACTCCTTAAAAATTAGAATGGAATGCTTCTAGTAATGCTTTGGTATGCTTACAATACTGACGTTGTTTTCTTCATCGGCAGCCATATTGGCATCGTTATCTAATTGCTCGGACGAGCTCTGGTTGTCCAATGGTTGGTTATTGGAGTTGGGAGGTGTTGGAGGATCCACGATTAGCTCATTCATTCTGTTAAGTACCATTTGGGCTTGGACTGCATCCTAAAATTCATATTAATATTCAACATTATTAAAGTAAGAGACGAGTTAGTCATTAATTAGTCCGTGTCATTATGGCATGGAAATACGGGGTATGAATATTTAATGAAATCATACCTGTTCCAACGACTTTAGACGCGCTTTACGCCAAGCAGCCCTTTTCTCGGCTTGCAGAGCTCTTTGTTCCGAAGGACTTAGGTCCATGCCCAGCGTTGGATCTATCCCTCCTCTTACTCCCTAAAAACATTGACGCAATAGGAATATGTTTTTAGATATAACCGGCTAAAAAACATGTTCGTTCATTTGACTGGAAATGACTTAATTACAAAAATATTAAATTACTAACATCTTTCCCCAATTTCTCATTCAGTCTTCTCTCCGCCTTAGCCGTCCTGATACTGCTTGTGGAGGAAATGGAGCTGATGCTTGATGCGGAGATTGACCTTGCCTGTCCTGAAGCTCGACCTGCTGCATTAATCCTTGTAGAACTATCCCCTAATCCAGACGTCCCACTGATGTCCCCTTGAGATCCTGCTTTCATCCTTTCCTCATTTCCATCCATATCACCAGCATTAAGCTCTTCCAAGTATAAATCCTCATCTTCCTCTGCGACTTGCTCTAATTCGGTTGTCCTCAGCATATCCATTGATCCCATAGCTGCAAGCTTTTGCTCTTCCTCTTGCCTCATCCGATCAACCTCGTATTGACTTAGAAAAGAAAACTGCTTGCCAGCTAAAAATGACAAGTGACATAATAGGATTAAGATTTGGCTTTTGGCTCAAGTACAAGTAAAGTAAGATTTGTACAAGTACAATTTGAGACCACCCGACATTCTGATACCTGTTTTAGATGAAGGTTGCTGGAGCTGCTGAATTTCCTGTTCAAAAAACTTTGCCCTAGCGGAGACAGTGCTAGCACGTAGCTCAGAGACCGAAGGCGGAGGAACCTCTGGTGGAGGCGGTGGGACAGAATTAAAATCATCCTCGACATTGGGCTCGGGAACCTTCTTCAATGGCACCGTTCTTATCTGCGAGGCCTCCGTCTCCGGTGGAATGAAAGTCACAAAGGGCGTATTAAGAATGGGAGAAGGGACACGGTGAAATTCTGGCTTAAACTGGAAAACAGGCTCTTGTTCCACAGACTCAAAATCTTCAGAACCCCCCAGCGGCACCGTAAGCTTCACATTCACGGTTTTCGGGGACAGATCCTTAATTTTCACCTTTAGCTCTTTCGGGCCCTGAAACAGTATCGACAATTATATTGAAAATTCTATTCACATAATAGTGACAACGACAATTGGCAAAAAATCACAACACCAAACACCAACCGGAATTCAAGATCATGCAAAACCACACAAAAATTAGGTACAAATCATATCAAACCTCAAACTAATCGCTTGATGGAGGAAGTAACATTGTTGCATCTCTTACTTAAAGGTTTTCAGTTTCATTTTCATTCAGATTATATCATTACACAACAATGCATATCATGAAAAGTAACATTTGCGTATTTTGGAATATTTGATAGGAAGAAGTAGACTCTAAAAAAGGTAGCCACATTATAAACTGCAGGGTCCTTCACCAAATACCGACTAATGAGAAGCTAACGACTATAAAAAACTAGCCATAGGATAAGGTTGTTGGTTAAAAAACCATTAATGCTAGACTTGGACTTTCTCCCAGCATACAACAACTAAACTAAGACATGAGATAGAATAGAAGCCTTCGTACCCAAAATCATGCACAATAAATAATCATGTAAGTAAGTAATTCATGTATTTTAATGAAAGATTATGCAATCCATCTATATTTGTAAAAAGGCAATGTTGATGAGACGCCACAACACATATATCTCTTTGGCAGAAGCATGCTTTCTCCAACACTCAACGTCTTTTAACAAAGAAACCGGACAATACTGAACATTCATGAGCAATGAAAGCCTAATTTAAAACACCAACACCACGTAAAACAAGGATAGCACACGCACACAATTGTAGAACTAGGTAAAATCAATTGTTTCTTTTAAATTACTTAAACATTACCTTAATATTCATATTACCTTAAACTTTCACTCTTGTTTTGTGAATCTTGTGTCGCTGTGCTTGTTACTTGCTTACTCATCATCATAGTCATGTAAAATACGAGTTTCAAGTCCCCAATAAAGTGCTCCAGTTAAGTTTTTAAGGTGATAGGTTATAAATCGATCTTATATGAGTCTACATAGCTAAGTTTTTTATGTGTTCAAATGTGTTGAAACAATAAAGCCCTAAAATCAACTAGCACAAATGCAATTTGCTCAAGAGTTGTTTTGTAAGAAAAATTTGCAATTTTCTGCTTTATTGAAGTATAATAAATATTTTAACTCTCATACATATATATATATAGCGTTTAAATATACTTTAAAGAATAAAAACTATGTATATAGCAAAGAGAGATAGATTTTATGCATAATTGCTAATTTATTAATTACGAATAAAAATCATTTGTTGTACTTCCCTATTTCGGCCTTAATACAACGGTGAAATCTGCACGGAAATTAAACCATAATTAACAAATATAAATTATATGATTGAATGTAGTGAGTGGGGTGCATGTTGCTTTTAACTCATGGATTTGTTTTCTCAGAAACAGTTATAAAAAACTCATTAAAAATTTCAAATTCAGCAAAAAAAATATGTAGGACTAGTACTCTTCGATTTAGTTTAGGAAATTACATACTTATCTAATAAATAGAATTAGTTCCAGCAATAAAAAAGCCTACTTTTTAGTCGCCATCTTTTTGAATCTGGTCCACTTTTGTAAATTGTAAAAAAATCATTCATCTCTTTTCCCTACTTATATAACCTATGTCTCCATCTCTTTATTATTTGTACCCCTGAAAAATACTCTGCGTAAATTAAAAAAACAAAACATTTAAAACAAATGCAGTAAAAAAAAGTGGTAATATCATCTCTTAATTCTGATAATTTGAGTATTAAATTATTTCCAGTGTTAGGAGCCTCTCGCTGAGACGATAAATGCAATAGAATATTTCACATTGACATATGAAAAACGTAAAACTCCAGCATTATGTGTGGGACAAGTTAGTTTAGGTAATTGTCCTTAATACAAAGCATAATAGATAACTAATGAGTCTTAATGTGCGTTTTATGTAATGTTAAGTGATTTTAGCGTAAAAGCAATATAACATTATAACAACAGTGGAAGCACTTTTCTTGACATGTGGCCCCTATACGGCTGTAGCGATTGACACCTTTTGAGAGTAAAAACAAAAGAAGATATCTTTTGTCAGAAAAGGATAAATATATACCTCTGCTACATAATATTTATCATCATGGTTGGCAAATATATGTGTAGACGGAAACACATCAGAATCAGAAATCATTTCTAGCCATTTGTTGTAAAAACTCCCGAATGGAAAGGACCATTTAAACAGAAAGGTTTTTATTTTATTTTAGCTCACCTCTTCCAACGGGGAAGGTGAGGATCTCCCTCCAATGCTCCCAATGCTTGTTCTAGGTGTAGGTACTGGAGGTTCTTTACTTTCTGAGCTATCCGAATTCACACTGCTTCCGCTAAGCTGCAGCTGCGACGGAACAGATTTTTGACGATAGCCTCCTGGAGGGATAGGAGGTAAGCCTAGTTCTAGAATGTTGGAGTTGCCATTAAAAATAGGATTTATTGCTTCTTCCATCCCACCATTTACGCCACCGCGATCACCACCACCATCCGAGTCTGTAAATACATCCTCCCTATCCCCATTCCTTAGAATGTTCTCATTGGAGTGGTAAGCACTTTGGGAGTGCAGTTCATTTAGATTAGCATAGGTTGCGGTGTCGGGGTGATGAGAGGCTAAATGCGTTCTTGGTTTAGGTTCCAGCGTTTCGGGATAGTCTGCACTTTGCGTTTCTGAAGACGGTGGGAGCTCATCGCCGAACCTCTTTTGACCTCCTAAACCCGGTGATGTCAACGAATGGCCGGTCATCACAACTGTTGTCTTTCTGACATCAAACCCGGGGCTACTCGGTGGGACTATGGCTGAAGACTTTGATCCCTTGTCCTTGAACCCTGTGGGCGAGGAAGGCACTACTACCAACTGTTCTGCTGCGCGGACCACCTCCATCACCTTGTCTACAGATGGCTTTGCCACATACCCTTGTTTGGACTCCACTAAATCTCGGTTTTCTGGAAGGGGAGAATGATTATTCGAATTGGAAATTTTTGCTGCGGCTGCCGCAGCCTCTTCAGTATTGGACAATATTTCTACAATCTTTTCTGGAAGCTTCCCTTCGGAACGTAATCGTTCTACTTCATTTGGATCATAGCCACTTGCCACAATCATCTCTATTTGACTTCCAGCACCACGAAGCACATTTACAGCTTCGTTGTGTGTAACGTTTAACAAAGGCTGTCCGTTGACGCTAAGAATTTGCATTCCCACCTGGAATAGAAATCATCAAAGTTCAGTATCAAAGTATGTAATTTTGTATTTTACTTAATGACCTACATTTGATCCTAGCCATACATATGTCTCATTTGCAATTTTTGCTTCTTATAACCCCATGAGTCAGACATACCTTGAGCATTCCGCATCGATGGATGGCTCCGCTTGGTAAAATTTTGGAAATGAAAATTCCAGAATCATTTTTCCTAAGGGGATTGCCCGGATTGTCTGTACCTCCTTTGATATGCATGCCCAGGGGCTCTCCCTCTGCTCGAGTAAGTTCCACTTCCAAATAGCCTGGCGGTGGTGGATGCTTCCGTATTTTTAACTCAATATTATTCCCAGCCTCCAATAGCGCAACAGCAATTTTATTCTTATCTGTTGGGTCCACCATTTTCTCATTAATTTCCAGGATCCTATGGCCTATTCGCAAGCCAGCCCGTGTAGCTGGACCGTCTTTTGTAATGTAAACAACATAAACACCAGCTTGATTGTTCCCAAATGGATAGCAGTCATCTTCCGTTCCCGAAACGATTTTAACTCCTAAGGATTCGCTGCTGGATTTTTGGATGTTTATAATCTGGAAAGACAAAGGAAAATTGAGATACTCCCGATTTCGCAACTTACCCCTTTTCTAGTTTATGTAAACTCACCTCTGTCTGCAGGGGAACCATCTGTGCCTCATTATGAGTTACACGAGTAAATACGGTTTCAGTGAGAGTACTCTTTGTTATAACCTCAGTGACTGTGCCCAGGTCGGTGGGGGATGGAGGGAAAATATCAGGGACACGCTCTGAGACGGCATCGGGTTGCTTAATCGTAACCGTTACCACTGCGGAGGGCGCTTTAACTTCTGAAGGAATCATTGCATCAAAACTAGAAATCCCTTTGTACGGCTTTGGACACGGGAATACAAGATTTGGTGAAGGTTGATGGGGAGGAATTACACTATTACTGCTGCTGGATGGCATCTCGTCTGGAAGCATAGATACGGTTTTCATATCGTCCAAGTTCTCTTTCGAACTGGCTCCGGATGATTGTAGATGAAGGGTGGGAGTTATGGATGGAGTCGATATACTTCCTTGTGTAGGGTTGCTTTCACCAGGACCGCCGTCTTTTCTTTCAACTGTAAACACGATTTTATTTCCTGCTTGTCTTATCGCATCAACCGCTGCCTTGTGCTCAATGTTGGTAAAATCGATCCCATTCACGCATAACACACGATCTCCAGACTAAAAATGTATTCAGGGGCAATGTGAAACTCGACACCCGAAAATTGAAGAAATCTCTATTCAATATTTAAGTGTTCTGAACTGAATCAAAACTACTACTCAACCATACCTCTAATCCAGCAGCTTCTGCCAGGCCTCCAGGAACAACTTTCGAAATAAATATTGACTGGTCGTTGTCCATAAAAGGCGAGGAGCCCAGTCCGCCAGCAATATTTAATCCAAATGGATGACCTTCGTCTCGATTTAATATTAGTTGGAGCATCCTAGACACCGGCTGAGGAGATGGATCTTTATTTCCGTCTGGAGCGTCAGTTGGACCATTATTACCACTTGGATGCTCTTTTGGCTCTGGAACACGCTGCTGGACCTGTGATTACAACGACACACATAAACCATTAATGCTTATGATATCTATCAGTTAATGCCATTCCAAAAATTTTCACCTTGAACGCAATGATAAGCACATATCTATGTTGGTCTTGTATATTTGCATTTAGATTTCCCCTATCTTTTCCTCGCAATTTTCCTTT
>JAQGAH010001972.1:0-10165 GCA_034696885.1 Lepidocyrtus paradoxus | reverse complement strand
TCATCAGTATTACCGCCGATTATCCGCACGGTGGCTGGACTGTATTTGTTTAACCATAACATCCATCCTCTTGGAGCACGAGCTGCGTGAAGCCATTCGACTTAGTGAAGGGATTCATTGTGATGGGAGACCAATCGGAAATGGAAACTTCCGGTGAGAAGCCAAGTTGTTCCTTCTACCTTGTGAGAAAGAAGAGACTTTGCAGGATGCAACGACTGCCAAATCAAGACTACTGCGCCGAGCACATTCTAGTAGGAACTGTAGAGGAAGGGGAATCTTCCGACCCGAAGAGTGTCCTTTGTCGGCAACCGTGCCCCTTAGATCCAAACCAGTGAGCATATTACTACAAAAACAACATATTATTATACCAATTGAATTGAACTTGAGCTTTCGATTAAGATGTTCATAATAATGCTTTTCCTTAATGTTCTGTAGTACTGTCGCAGTTGGAAGGTTGGAGGAACATCTGAGAAAGTGCAACAGTCGGCCACCTGCAGATAAGGAATATTATCTGGCATCCGCAAACTCCTTCCAGAATACGAGCGAAGAAGAGCTAAATATTTTAACTATGACGCAGTTAGAAAAAATTACGCTAATTCAGCAGTTAGTACAGTTCCGTAAAGGTAAAAAATTAATTTGCATGTCTAAATAGTATAAACGCAAAAATTAACTAGGTTTGTTGGCTAAAATCATGTTTTGATTGATTTGTTGAATTAGTTATAAAATGTGTTGTAACTTCTAAATCATGATTTATTTTTATGGGTTTGTAGAGCTATTCGCGGCTCCGATTTCAGATCATTTCGGTATACATCAATATTTGCTCTCAGACTTTGTTCGCTCAGACATTGGAGAAAGTGCAATCCGTCATCTTACCCAAATAGGATCAATCGCACAGTTACTGGACGATCATGGGCTCATGAAGGATAATACCTGTTTTATTGAATTCGGATCTGGCCGCGGTAAGTGTTACAACATACTTTGATGATGATGACTTAATTAAATGACAATGGTATTTGAATTTTTGTCAAATAATGTTATGCAATTTCATATTAGGTGGACTTAGCTTTGGTTTGGCGAATGTAGTAAAAGCAAAGAACTTGAAAAATTGTAAATTCATACTGATTGACCGTTCAAGTCCACGATATAAACGGGATAATCATGCAAAATCGTCTGAATATTCGGAGATCAAGATAGAAAGAATCAAAATAAGCATTGAACACTTATTGGTTGGCAAACTACCTGGAATTGCAGAATATGAACATATCGTCGGAATTACCAAACATCTTTGTGGATCTGGAACAGGTGTGTTACTACTAGTCTACTACATTCTAAAAAATGCTACAAAAGCCAATCATTTTTTAAAGCAATATGCAGTCAGTACAAGTACGTGAAAATAATATATTGCTTACTTTTAGATGTCGCATTGAGGAGCCTTTTAGATGAAAAATCAAATTGTGAGAGGAGCAAAGTCCGTGGTCTAGTTTTTGCTACTTGTTGTCATCATCGGACACAGTATTCTGACTTATTTGGGAACGATGCACTTGGTGTACGATTAGGATAATATTTTTTTTTTACTTTTTTAAAATGTATTTGAAACCATTTGCTTTACTTTCAATGCCTTATTTAATCTATCGAATTTATGTACGTACTGTGATGATCTTCTGTAGATACAATTTTCACATAACAAATTCCGGCCGTTACGACAGATGGCTGCTTGGGCCACAAATGGCGACTACACTTCATCGTACATTAAAGATGAATCCATTGTTCCCGAGGAGCTGTTACGGTAAAACAAATCAAAATATGATGTAATTATGATCATGATATGAACTAAGCATCTCAGATTTAATTTTGCATTGTACTTCTAATCTAGATATTTTAAAGCTGCTGAAGAGACGTTCCCCGAAATAACTCTTAAAAAATCTGTTGGACGCCTTGCGAAGGAGGTCTTAGACACTTGCAGAGCCTTTCATATTGAACGAACCTGCTCCGATTTGGGATTGAAGGCCAAGCTAGTTAACTATGTTGATATTTCGACAACACGGGAGAATGTTGCTATTTTGGCGTATTAAGTACTAAATTACCATGTAGTTTATTTTGCTACTTATTTTTAACATGCATTATTTATGACGAAAAAATGCAATAACTTTGACTTTCTGACCTTGAAGGAAAGAAGAAATAAAAAAATATAGAAACATCGTTCGCAATTGTTGATTTCATCTTGTCGTTCGAAGTCTTTAATTTTCATTTTTCCAGGTTTCTTGGCAAACGAAGTAGCAATTATAAGTTAATCAATTTACATAACAAAGTCTTGCCAGTACTATCAACTACGCTACCAAAACTTCTCATCCATGTCCATGTATAATAGGTATTGACATGGTACGAACCTACAAGCCATAAAATAAAAAAAACGACTTAGTATTAAAAACAAAGATTATACACAATAGAGACCTTTCATTAAAAACGAATCAGTTTAGTGAATGGAAATTCTTTGAAAGTATAATTCTATACCCAACCACATTTTTTTCATTCACACTTAACGCAATTTTAAAAACTAAAGATGGCTTTAATTACAACAAAACAGATCATATATGTACTATCAATGTTTATATTAATTAAGCTAATTGCTCGTTTCAAGAATTCTCACTGAACACCGCGCATAAATAATTTCCATATAACAATAACAAAACGTCCATAGATCAATACTTGAATACGACTACAAAACAAACCAACAATTTATTATAATACACAGTTAGTTACAAAAGTTAATTATGTCTCTGTCTTCTGTATCTAAATTATTATAATCCTATCTAAGTATATTAATATGCATAATTAACGGCTAACAATTTCATTGATTTCTTTTGCATTGTTGTGTAAGATCGGATAACTGAGTTAAGATCTCTTTTAGTTCTTTACCATTAATTATTAGGTGGCATACTTTTAATATATTCAGGCGCTTGGCGAAGAGTTGTAAATACTAATTAGTCTAAAAAAAACTCAAGCTTAATCTCAGCAGTTCATGACGGAAGACCTGACTGATACGGAAACATAATAATATAACCTTTTATGTTGTTGGATTATGTGAGGTCATACTTTTATAACCGTAGAAATAATGAACAATAATTCTTTTCACGTTCAACATTCTAATTTGTATCATCACAAATCAAAGGTCAATTAACTTGATTCTATGAATAATGAATTTAAGTAAGTGCACTGAATCGAATTTTCTCCAAGTACATTATGTACTTCCAACAAGTAATGTCCTATATTGGCAAAACAGAACAAAAGCATGCGGCAACAGCACAGCGTTTTTCTTGCAGCATCCAACCAGCGAGCATAGAGCTAATTAGAATAAGCTAACATTATTATAAAATTGCTCCCAATTGGAAGAGCAGTGCACATATTGTCGTTTGTCTCAACTCATTGAAGCACTTGAATAAATTCAACTCGCGAACTCAACTTATTTTAACGATTTAGAAAACACGTCCGAATATACATTGACAAAAAAGATTTTCGACGAAAAATTTTCAAAATATATTTACAGCGAATTTAGACTTGTAAATCCTAATCAAATGTTCTAATGTTCTAATATTCTAATTTTTAGCATTACTAAGAAAGTGTTGTAATTTTTGGGTAGACTAAGAATAAGACTATAATAGTATATTAAATTGTTCCTCGTCAATCTTTATCTTTAACTACAGGATCTTCCTTTGCTGGAATTCATTCCAAAAAGAAAAGATGCCCATGATAATAACATTGATTGATGATAATCAATAAAGCTATGATACATACATACGAAATACATACGATGATAGATAACATTAGTAGAATATATTCAGTGCCTACAGCATACAGCAATGTATTTAAAAAACAATGGCATACAATAACATCGACTTCACTTATTTCGTTTTCCCTTTCGACGCTTTCCCGCAGTTTGGGTAGTTGAAGTAGTGCTGTTATTGTTTACGCTACCAGTGCCACAACAGCCAGTTTTACCAGGCACCCCAGTAGTTTTACCGAACGTTGAACCAGGTGGAGATTTATACAAATTATTGATTAAGGAATCCCATTCATCCGCTCCTTCAGATCCAACGCCTTCTTCAAATGCTGTGCCATTGCTGTGACAGTGTTGGTTATTTTGGTTCTGGTTATTACCGCCTGCTACCAAACGGTACATAACACAATGAGCATCCGCTTTGATGTGTTTCAAATTGGCTTTCTGACATCTCGCCCATTCATTGATTTCCCAAACGTGACCATCCATGCATGCGAAGTAATTCCAGGCTATTCCGAACCAACCCTTTCGTTCCGCCCAAAGCTCTCCCTGAAAGTTATTTAGACTGATATTTAAGTAATCTCTTCTTCTCAAACGATTACAGTAAAGTCTACGTAGAATTAAAAAAAAAATCACCTCTCGAGCTCCATGATGAATACGACACTGGGAGCAGTAACGAGCAGCAAACAATGGACGGTCAGTGATATTCTTTTTATGACGGGAATTGCATTTTGTACATCTGTAAATAATTAAAAATATTACCAATTAGCATGAATTAGCATGATTATTTTGCTGTCAAGATAAACCATATACACAATTAAAAATTGAGACCAACGACATGAATGAATTATTTTTGTCTGGATATGAAGAACGTTAATTCTTACCGGATGGTTGAAGATGCAGCTTCCATCTTTTTACGCAATTGCTCAAGCAAATTCCCTATTTCTCCGCAAAATTTTTCCTTTGCTTGTGCTTCCATTAATTTATGATGGTATTCAGTTCGTTTCAAGGGATCTCCTACCATTTCGAAGGCTCGTGCAAGTATCTTAAACGACTCTTCAGCTCCAACAATCAAATTCTTATCCGGATGCACAAGAACAGCTTGACGTTTATAATATCTTCTTATCGTTTCGTCACTACTATCACTTCTCACTCCCAAAATGCTGTGTGAAAACATTATGAAATTGTATTTAATATTTGAAACTTATACAACACAAAATAGCATATCTGCAACAGCTACAAATGAACTTACCTGTAGGGATCCTGTCCTTTTACACTTAATAGACGCTTTAGTGCTTCATCACCATTTGCAGGCAGCATTATGTTGCGCTCAGGTCCCAGCAAAGATAAGATATTTCTGTCACCGTCAATACTAGGTGGGTTGCTAGCATCCTCTTGCCCAGTATTGGGTCCCCCACCTCTTGAAAATGGAAATATTGAGGCAAGTTTTGCGACGCAATTAGTCCAAATATCATGACCGGTTTGCATTACTGCTCTTCTCCACCGAGTAATAATATCACTCACGCTGGGTAGTGCTTTTGTTTTTGCCCAGCCATAAAAATCTTGCATCCTAGTCAAATGAGAAATTGAGAATTAACATAATTTCAATGTCAACAACAAATTAAGAAATTAATTACCAAAATAGTTGAATTTGTGCTTACAATGAGACTCCAAGAGAAGCAGACAAGCTGGCTACATCAGTAATAAGACTCCAAAGCCACGTTAATGCTGAGATCAAATGAGCAAGCCACATGTACACTAGGGTTTCCACTCGTCGTGAAACACAATTCCGATCTAAACAAAATTAAAGTGATTTTTAAGTTAATTTAATCAACGATATTGCAAGACTTGCATCAGTCAAGTGCTTCAAGAAAATGGTAAAAACTGAATACCTTCTTTTCGACTTCTTGACTTTTCTTTTTCTCTCTGCTTGCGTGAGTGAGATACTGCTGAACCACTAGTATTGCTGGTAAGCGAGCCAAAATTGGAAAAGCCTGACTTTCTTTCGGGAACAGCGTCATCCCCACCAGCTTTCCTCTCGTCAGAATCATCATCCTCATCATCCAGCGTCTTAATGTTGGCCATTCCTGGTTCCAGGGTATTTTGTCCACCACTGCTTCGCTTTTGAGAGTTTTTGTTTCCGAGATTACTCACGTTGTTGTTCCTACTACGAGAAGTGTACGTTTTCCATCCCCAGTCTTCTTCATCTTTCAGGTCTTCAAATTGATTTAACTTCTCAGCAGAAGCTTTTACATTCTTGCTGCCGCCAGGTTTACCACCTTTACAAGAACCACTATTCTGAGAAGACAATACTTTTCTTTCCTCTCCCATGTTGTTGGATCCAGTCGGTAATTTTACTTTTGCCTGATACTGTTGCTGAGTTTGATGGGTTGGGCTGTTTGACGCCGAATTTCTGTCAATGATTGACTGCTTTTTGCTGGCGTTGCTAAATGAAGATGACACGTTCTCCTTTCCCTTTGAAAGCATTCCAGAAATGGAATTTCTTTGCTTTGTTGCTGGACTGGAAGATGACGATGGGCAAGAGGAGGATGTCGTAGAAGTACTTCCGGTGAATATATCGACTGACTTCCTGTGTGCTAGATTTGGAACACTATCAGCACTTCCACTAAATGCACTTTGCACAGGTGAAGATGACGTGGAAGACGTTTTCCGAGAAGGACTATTGACGGGGCTTTTTATTCCCGCTTTAGTTAAAACCTCGAGATACGATGGTTTCTGAGTAAATAAGGAAGAAATACATAATTTAGCCAAAGAGTATAAACCACAAATACATTTTAACTTAAAAAGTCTTTAATAAGAATGTTTTTGCTTACGCCTGGGGTTTGTGGCCTTGAAGTAGACTCCATAGATTCTCTGGGAGAAACAGATCGTTGTTGGTCTACCTCAGAGCCTGTCAGCACATTAAAGTTATTCTTGGTTGCGGAAGCCGTATTAGCAAGAACTGCATCTTGCTCGGATGCTAACTTCATCTGTCGGACAGCTTCATGTTTGATGGCAGAATTCATGATTGCCACATTATTCTCCAAATCCTTGTCCTTGGGACTGATTGCAATTTTTGAAAAAAATGTTTTCTGCTCAGGCTCATACATCAAATTTTGAGCCGAAGATAAATTCGACTCGTTCAGCAGCTCCGATGGACCTTTGCTTATGGCTGACGGGCCAAAATGGGTGTATGTACCATTGCACATGGACATTGATCCAACCAAATTTTCTATGATAGGATTCATTACCCGTCCCACGCCATTCGACATGCTCGCTTTACTTTCATCCTTTTTCAAAGGATATGTTGCTGAATTCATTCCACTGATACTTGTTTCCGGGAAAGCCATAGGCTTCAACTGCGGTTGCAAGAATTCATTACGACTATTTCCATCATCATAAGACCTTAAAGAGTTTTTAGTAAGTAAATTCAACTGCTCATTGTAGTCTCTCAAGTCATTCCCTGGTTGCTGATATGTTCCATGGTCGTAAGAAGCTTTATTAAATGGTCCACTTAAGTGTTGTTGGCTAACAGAATCTGGTGGGATGGCTTGTGTGTGGTGCATATTCCCGAAATATGCGTAACCAGGATAATTAGGGACCACACCATTTTGAATATTAAAACCATTGTGATATGGTCCAGTTTTTACAGGTGCAGTTGGATAGTGCCCTGCCAAATGTGCTTGGCTTGCTGGTGCTCCTGGCATTTCTGGAGTGTAGTTGATGTTCTGATAACTGGGAGGCTGATGGCAGTTTGGTGGAAACTGATAGATATTCGGTAAACCTGGATGTGAAAGTCCCGGAGGAGGTGGCAATGAATGAGCTGCAGTTGACACTGGCAAGAATTGTGAGTAGGCTGTTGCACTAGGTGATGTTCCTATTGCACTGTGACCGACATGGTACGTTGGGGAAGAACAATTTTGAAATGGCAAAGTACCTGGAGCTCCACTACTACGGGGATCTGAGCTAGGGTCAGAGGGATGGCGGAGTATGTCCTTATCCATGATGATGACATTCCAAGCTCAGTTTTGTACGACTCAACACTATTTATCTACAAACACACACATAAGCAGATATTAATTAGTTAATTAAACTTCACAAAACATTTAGAAGGCAATCGTATGTTACTTACCGAGAGAACATTAACTACACGATTAATTTAGTACCAATTCCCAGTAAGGGGTGAGTCAAATTGTCCTGAATATCTTCCAATCTTCCATGTAAGTAAACGTCGTCAACCCTGGTTTTTATAAAGAACAAAGGATAATAAATAACAAAACAATTAACAAGGACAATAAACAAAAGACAATTAATAATAAAACAATCACCACTAAAACGTAGAGAAGTAATTGAATGCACGTCACGTACGAATTTGCAAATTCTGAGAGATAACATAAATAATTTTACCAAGAAATCACCCCACCCAACGTCCCAACCCATCCAAAAATACGCTTTCTAGGGTAAAGGTTGATGACAGGTCGACAATTTAAAAAAAGTTATCCTGATTCTGGAAATAACTATAACTAAGGCTTTCAAATTATAGTTACCTTTCACTGGTTTCTCACAGACTGTGCGACACACCACGCGGTGATATTTTACTATGCAGTGTTGTCCGGATGTGACGTCTATATATGGCGTCAACAAAAATTCCAACAAAAATTCCTCCACGCTTGTTTTATCACACTAACGCTAAACTAACGCAAATGTGTGCTTGTCCCTCGCTCGCGCTCAATGTTTTTACGATACTTAATTAAACAGTCAACAAAAACGACATACTATTATGACACGATTGACGATGACATCGCACATTTGATAACAGCTCCTCCGACACAATCAATTAGTTTGGCAGGCGCAAACTCCGCACAATATTTAACAACCTCAAACTGCTAATCAGCTAGCTCCTCTGATAAGCTGAACGTTGTCCCCGAGAGAGAACAACAGCCACGTTTGAGTTTTGATTAAAGATGCTTATCAAGCTTTAGCCGTAACATTCGATAACTACGACTTGACCGATCTACACTCTCCATATTTTCCCCATATTGTGATTATAAATGTCGTGTTGTAATTTAGCATATATTTATTATTATGCATTAAATCCTTATTCCACTAGTTTTTTCAATCTGTGCTATTTCCGATTTTTCTATTTACCACCACCACACACACCATCTAACCATATAAAACCATATCATATCCCATTTATAGTAATTTGAATGCAGTTGGAGTGCAGCAAGAAAGAGCCATCCATCCATCCATCCATACGATAAACATGGGCATAAAGAAAACTCCAAAAAGGCCCCTGTCTCGTGTATTGAAAGGATAGTATTCTGTTGTGCTGTTCGGTTTTGCCAGCTAGTCTAGTAACCTGATCAGTTGTTTATGTTAATTAATACTGCTATCTATAGTATGGAAGTATACCCTATAGTGGGTATTACTATAGGGGAAGGTATCGGAGTATAAGTTAGCATGGTGTAGGTATGGAAGACGCATTTTGGTTTGCATATTTTCCCATCCCATTTGTAAATACTAGTACTATAAAGGAAGAAGGGAAGGGACGTGGGTGCAATACTGCTAATGTTTCTAGTATATCGACTTACCTTAGCATGAATAGGGTATGCTGAGATTCGTGAGTCCTGCGTCTTTCAATGCATTTTTGAATTTTGAATAGTAACATGAATATGTATAGCACTGTAAAATACTCAACTCAAAAATACCAATTTAGTCGCCAAGTGGGAAGGGGTCTTTCACATGTTACGTTAACACTACTTACCTACATATATGAAGTTGGGCTAATTATCACTTGACATTTGCAATTTGAAAAGGAGACCTTTTAAAGTGGAGAAAGGGAAGTTACATCAAGAAGTTACATCAGCAAAAAATAAAGTAATATGTGAAGAATTCCCGACCCGTTAAAGAAGACATGCATGCAGTATGCAGCAAAACAACAACGCTTCTCGGATCGGAACTATATAGCTGGCCTTATAAAGATGTATATTACATCGTTATATGCATGGCGTTGCATGGAGTTTGCAACAGTTACATAATATTTATAATCACGATAGGGTTTTATTTAAATTCAGTCCTTAGTCCTTATTCATATAATGTCCATGTATTTACTTGATAAGTGCATTATGAAAATGATACCACAGATAGATACTTCTCAACAACCGAGACCGACTATGTTCTTTAGTGTTTAGTCTCAAGGAATTCTGGATTGATGATATTGATTATGATGATTTCATGCATGTTGTAGTATGTTGTTGTCGTGTGTCATTTGATTGCATTAAAAAAGACATTTTTTCTCTGATGTGATGATTAGGGAAGTCAATTTGTTGCGAAAAAATGACCCGTTTTGTGGCACGTTCTTTCTTGAAAAGGTAGCGTTTGTTGCAC
>JAQGAH010001971.1:0-10167 GCA_034696885.1 Lepidocyrtus paradoxus | reverse complement strand
TACAACTTTTGAGCCTGTTGATTTAGAATATGATTACTGGATTGGAAGAACAGGAAGGGTATCACATATATTCCATTCACATATAACGATTCATAAAACACATTCGTACAAGTCTGGTTGAATCTTTATACCAATTTGGTATAAAGATTTGAAAGTCGGTTGTCAAAAATAAAATCTATCCAAACAATTTGTCCAAGAAAAATTTGCCCATAACGGCGGAGCCTAACCCATATCATAGCTATATAAAGGAAACAATTAGTGATCCTAAGGAAAAGGAAATGATCCTTGTAATCTCCGATGACATAACAAATCAAAAATTAACGGAATTTACAGCTCACCATCACACCAGACGCGAACTTGCTTTCTCTTTTCATTATCAGAGCCCCCATTATCCAACATCCCTCCATTATTGTTTGCCATAATCAACTTTTTCCGGAATTCTTACTACGATAATTACAGTCCAATATTGAAAAAAGTTTCATTCTCCGCTTTCTATCAACCATATGAAATAACATGTTGACAAAATGACAAGGATGATTGACTAGGTCTTGAAAATGGTATGTGTTAGTCTAGTACTTCATTCTCAGGCTTGTAGACTTGTGCTACCGGGAACCGGGAACCAATACCAATCTATCCATATGTATTTTTTACTACATATTTACATCATATCCATCAAGTGCTTGCTGGCTTCCATTACCAAGCGTAGACCATGCCATTTGCCATTGCCACATGGACCAAATGGAGGAGTTGCTTTTGTTTTGTTCGGCTTGCAAAAAAAGTTGACAATTAATTTACGTGGTTTTAACTAAAGTATTAGAGAAGACTTTGGTTTTTTAGGGCTTATTTGTGCCGCGTATCGTTACTAGTTAGTTTTAAAGGTTTTCGCTTATTGTGTTTGTTAGTAAGTATTTACTTTTTATAACAATATGTTGGGAGTTTCAACCGAGTACATTGCGTTCGCCGGAAAGTCCAGCGTTTACTTTCGATCTTTACTTGGGATAGTTAACGGAACTACGGGGAATGGGTAATTTAACTTAAATTGTCAGCTTATTATAACTAGTGTATTAAATGAAGTTGAGATTTAATATAGTTTTTATATGGTTTGAGTATTGACCATTTCACTATTTGAGTTGTAAATACGTGAGTTATCCTATTGTTGTTGTATGATTTGTAATTAATTTCGTTTATTTGATTCAACATCTGAAAGGAAAAACGCTGATGGAAATGATGGATCCGCGATTGATCACCCTCACCCTCCTGACCTAGTATTTTCGGATGAGTGGAAGAAAAAGTAAGTTGTTGTTCACATCTAAATGTGTAATGATTGATTCGTTAATGTTTTAGTTATTCTTTAATATTTGTAATTTTTTGCCTGTTGTTTTATGTATCGTAGAAATTGTCACATAGAATGTATCAGTGTTAGAACAGATGGGGTGTTACTAGCCGTAGCGGACTCGTCCCATGGGCTTCACATCTTTGAAAGGAAAACTGGCGCATCGGCAGAATGGATGCCAGTTTTTACTGGAGTTTCAGGCAAAAGAATAATTAAATTGCAGTTTACAAATGATAACCAATATCTAACATTTTTAGGTAAGTGTATTTATTTATTATGATAACTGTTGACTGCATATTATTTGATCAAAGATAAAAGACAGTTCTTTTATCTGTGGTCTATAGACTTGAGACTAATTACCGTTTTAACATTTTGCTGGTTTTAGATAAGCAAGGGGATATATCTGCATTACGTATTTCAACCGACCATAAGGAAATTTCTAAAATGAAGAAATTAATGGGCCACACATCATTTATATCGGACTACGTAAGAATAATAATGTTAACTGAGATTGAGATGTTTCCGTTATTTATTATAAATAGCACTAACTAGCAAGTATTCATGCATTTTTAATACACAGAATGGAATAATAATGAATAATATCCCATGTTTGAACAGATAACCCGAGCAAAAAGCCAACAAATAATCTCTTGCGACAGGGATGAAAAAATTCGCATTTCCAACTTTCCGGACGCATTCACAATCCAAGGATTTAAATTAGGTCATACAGAATCCGTTATTAGCATGGTCCTATTTGAGCAGCATGGCTATCTTTTAACAATTTCGGTGGTAAGGACTGCGCATTCATTTAAAAAATATATATATTTTGTATTAATATGGTTAATTGAAGTTTGCCTTCACAATAACATGATGTTATGGATGTTTGTTTAGGCCGGAGCTTTAATCTTATGGGACTCCAAAAAAGAGGTTTGTGGAACATCCACTGAGTTCCTGGAGAAATGGGAAATTAAAAAACTTTTACCTGATATTGCCGACGAAGAAATCACTTCCATGAAAGGGTGTTCTAATGAAAAGACAATTTTAATCAGTGTTACATTCAGAGGGTATGAAAATGTAGACATTAAATTAACTTGTTTTAAATTAAATTAACTTGTTTGTTCAACTACAAAAATAACATAAAGGAAGAGTCTAAATTATTGCAAAATGCTCTTTAGGCTAAAAATTATCAGCGTTCTCGAGATCCAACTGCCATCAATGAAAGTGACGATGAATCGCCAGTACGATACGCAATCGGATTTAATCTGTATGGAATGGACTTTGATTGAAGCCCAGAGATGCCTCATAGTTTTCGAACCTTTGGCAGGGTCACTGAAATCATGGAGGTTTTCGGAGGACGGAGACGTTAAATTCTACGAAAATAATGATTTCTCTCAGGAAATGATTACAGATATTAAAGGTTTTAGATTTTTTCATGAAAATTGATAAGTATGATTCGAAACGTTTCTGGCGTTTGATTGAGACTAAGTATAATTTCGCTTAAATGTTTCAGCGCTGGGAGAAACTCAAAAGCTGACTGTGGTCCCAATGAAAAGACGCCAGACAAGATTTGAAAACACTATTGTGCTAGCACCTCCTCATAAAGCCAAATGAGGTGCTCCTCATTAGCTCCAGAATAGCGTCAGCTTAACAAATGAATGAAATGACGAAGGGAATTGAATTAATTATGTTATCTCTGTTGTTTGTCATAAATATTATATATAAGATATTATTAACTTGTGAATTCCCTTATTGCTAATTCAATTGTTAGTTTATTTTTCACATTCTTAAATAAACATGAATGACATTGTAACAATGTCATTGTTAAGTACAGGATACTTCCAATTTGCTTTTAATTAAGTTGAAGGTTCCACGGTGCATCAGATATCAGAATCCCCGGAAAAAGCACCCAGTGAAAGCTTTGCATGAACATGGCGTGACTTCACTACTAAATACTTTCAACTTTACCTGTTTCATGCAATAACGTCAGCCAAAGAACGCATTGTTTGGTAAGCATAAGCTGATGTTTATAGCGGGAATCTAAACCATGTGTTTTAAGATGCATGTGATTGGTGTGTTGAGCAACAAAACCATATTATCAAGTGCACTCTCCTTCCTTCTGCATGAAAATATGTAGGAAAGAAATGAGAAGATTTTAATATTTTGTGGCTAATTAACTTCAAATTTTAATTGCTGCTTTTTTAAAAATTTGAGTGGGCTGGAAGAGGAGACTTCTAGATACCGTATATCTGAGGATTACTGATTGGTAAGTAAGTATTGATTAATTATATGACTAACGTTGACCTAACGGTTTAAATATTATTATTATTACTGATTTGGTAATTGATTGCAGGAATTTGATAGACGCTTTACTAACCACTTACAATTACAACATACTCATGGCCATTTATTTATTATCGTTATTCTTGCTTCTTTAGATTTATAAAAGGAATCTATAAAACTCAGCATGTCATCATCAGAACAAGGCAGGAGGTCAATCAAAAGGAAGTTGGATGACTCAATCCTAAAGAAAGCCAGGGAAGCGTTAGGCTTACCAGTAGAAAGTAAGGATGACGACAATGACAGTTCCGAACCATCTCTGAAATGGAGAAAGCCCAGACATAACACTGAAGAGGGGAAGGCTTACATTCAAAACAAGGAAAAGCGTCGAAGGGAGGAGGAAAAGGTTGAAAAGTCCAGCAAGGTCACCCCATCGAAGAACGAAGATAAGAAGAGCAGTAAGAAAAGGAAAAACAAAAAGAAGAAAAATACGACCACTAATCAAGCTGAATCCGGGTCATCCACTTCCGCCAAGAATCCCGACAGTGAAAAGAAGCATGGCATGGAAGCACTCTCATATCTACAGCTGTGGTCAGCCAATCGGGATCACTGGAAGTTCGAGAAGCTGAAGCAAACTTGGCTTCTTAAAAACTGTTTGGACGTCAATCTCGTTGATGATAAGCGTTTCGAAATGCTCGTGGAATATATTGGATCAGTGAAAGGTGGTGCGAGAAAGGCAACGCTACAGGAAATGGAAAGTATCGTAAAAAAGTATGAAATGAGTGGTGGTGGGGAGCCGACTAATAACGATAATCGCGAAGCTAGTGATGATGCCGATGACAGTGAAAAAAGTAAATCAAATACTGACAATATGATAACTTCAGAGATGTATGAAAGAGCAAGACAAGTCATCCAAATGTTGATTGATGATTGAATTGATCCAAATAAAGATAATTATATTGCTATATTAAACTTTGTGTTTACATTTTTTAAGCGTCTATTTTAATTTTGTTCTATCAGGTATCATAATATGAAAGATTAATGAAAGCATGCAAGATATGTATGCAACTTATTGTAAAATTAAATATTTGCGAAAGTTTAAAATGAATAAATGTTTTTATGAACGAATAGCAATGTTTGTTTGTAAAAATACGGATTTTTATTGAGATATATTATCGATTGGATTTATAAATTCAGAAATGTTAACGAGCATATACACTATCGATCCTCATCACCCTACAATCATCAAGTAAATAACCATTAACCATAATATAACATTTTGAGATTTAACTCCCAACTCAAAAACGCTGTTATTACTCACGATTGAAATCACCTTCTTTTTTCCTCATCACTTTTCATGGAATCTTTCTCTGGCCGTTAGTATTTCACCCACTGCTGTGTCGTAACAAATCTGATATAAACTTACATCGTAATTCGCAATATATTATAATCTAGTTGTACTTTTCATGAGTATAAACTATACAGAAAAGATGTACATGATGTCAGTGTCTATTTACAATAAAATTCATTGATAATTCTAATACCGGTGGACTAATCCAAATTAATTTGAGTGGTATACAAGAATAAATCTCGTAAAATTATAAAGTAAAATGTGAATGTGGTATACACTTAAATAAATACAACATAACTTCGCACTTGAGAAAGCTGAGATCTATAAAAAAAATTATAACGGTAAAAATGTATAATAATAATGTATCTGAGAGAAAATAGATTTAAGCTTTCTTCGGTGCAGCTTTCTTAGCTTTTGGGGCTGCCTTGGGTTTGGTACTCTTTGGCTTGGGGGCCTTTGGGGACTTGGGAGCCTTTGCAGTTTTGGTGACCTTCTTTGGAGATGCTTTTTTAGCAGCAGGACTCTTTGCTTTCTTCGCTACAGCAGGCTTGACCTTTTTGGGGGCAGCTTTCTTCTTGGGAGATGCTGGCTTAACAGCTCCAGCAGCCTTTTTGACCGGGCTCTTCTTTGCTTTCGGTTTGGCGTCACCAGCCGCAGCAGGCTTGACCTTTTTGGGGGCAGCTTTCTTCTTGGGAGATGCTGGCTTAACAGCCCCAGCAGCCTTTTTGACCGGGCTCTTCTTTGCTTTCGGTTTGGCAGGAGCCTTGGCACTGCCACCCAGCTTGAAAGATCCAGACATACCCTTCCCCTTTACTTGGGTAACAGAACCAGCAGCAAGAGCAGCCTTCATTCCCCTCTTCATGTGTGGGCTGACCTTATCGGGGTCGACCTGATGGTAAAGGAAATGCAACAATTGAATTTTTTTACTGCTGTAAAAGTGTATCCATCATAGCCCATGCAACTCGTTTATTAGCATTATTATTATTACCTGATAGTTGGCCAAAATGTATTTTTTAATCGCTGGGATACTACTCCCACCCCGCTCATTCAGAGCTTTGACAGCGCTCTGGAGCATAACGGCCCACGCCGGATGAGAAGACGGTTTTTTTGCTTTGGGTGTAGCTTTAGCCTTGACTTTTTTCGGGGATGAAGCTTGAACGGGGGCTGCAGATGCAACTTCGGTCGCCATTTTCTACAAAAAAACAAACAAATATTTGATTAGCATTCAATTAATAATTTTGTTAAAATAACAACGCCATATTGCTCATCTATACTAAAATACAATACAAAAATACCCTCATAGCAAATATACTATATTTTTAATTCACCGTTATAATTAAAAATGACAAAAAAACGAGTTTCACAACTATTAAAATTAAGAAATTAATTGCATTTCAATTGAGGACAACATGAAACAACTAGAACCCCCTTGGTCCACTGACTATCTGGGGCACCAGCCACCTAAAACAACTACCACCATCAACCACCTCCCTCCCTACCGATGATCATTAGCTCAAATAGCTCAATATTTAAAAAAAAAACTCCTATTAACTCAACCTAACTGAGTTTATTTAAACCTTACGCTAAAAAGGTCACTTTAAAATTTTAAATGAAACAATTAAAATGAGATCGATACCCCCTCCACCTCTAACCTAACCTCGGAAAAAAACCAAAACTTTTCTCCTTTCTTTCCTCCCAAAATTACTGACAAAAACATCCAACTAAAATACTACTTAATTAGCTTATCCAGTATAATTAAATACTTACCAATTAGATTTCGGAACAGCTTTAGCTTCCACAAAAGATTCAACGGATTTTAGCAGCACTGGCAATTAACTTGAAGACTTGTAAAGTGAGCGAGAGAGCGAAAAAAAACTTGCGTGTGAACTCGACAAGAGCGAACCTCAATTTGGTAAACAAGCAGCAGCCCATCTCAGCCTATATCCTAGGGATCGGACGTAAAAGGAGCAGCCACCCATGAGCCGTCAGTTTTCATGCAAAACCTGACTCTCTTCGTCCTCTTCATGTGTTTGTATCCCAGCTTGATCCCCAGATTACTCCCCCACCCCTCAACTCTGACCCTAAGTAAAGATGCCATTTTAACGAGGAGACTTTGCTCTTTCCGGCACTGAAAATTTGGTAATTTTGTGCCCCATAGTTATCGAGATACTTACCGTTTTATACGATGCATTCATGATTTTCTCTGTTAGTTTTGAAAAAACATGAAGTTATCTCAGATGTCAAGGGTCAGATAAGCATAAGTGATATGTCATTTTGAAGCGCAAAGTCTGAGCTTTCCAACGAGTATAAATAGTCTAGTACTTTAATGGTTTTGCTTACTAGAATTAATTGAAATGTAGTCAGCTTCACGGACAACTCTGGTTGGGGCTATGATGCCATGCTAAATTTGAAGGAGGGATTGTAGGTCATTGGGAGGTCATATTGGGTTGGGATTTGGTGAGGGGATGTATAATGACTGGGAGAATGAGTATGCCAAGTTTCATAAAGTTGTGGAGGGTCAAAGGGCGTCAAACGCTGTTTTGCGTCGTTGCAATGCTATAGGAGCGAGCCACCTCTGCGTAACCTTTGTATAGGGATTTGGTGTTCATTTTTATGGAGTGGATGTGCAGAAAAATATGGTTCTTTATAGCGCTAATTATGCCAGTTGGAGTTAATGGCAATTTATGTTATCATCATTTGTGAAGGGGGATCATTCGGACAATTTCAAAATGCGGAGGCTTTGAATTACCATGAGCTATCTATTTAAAATAGGTAGAAGCTCAAGCTTGGCATATTGTGTGAGGACTTGGAGGAGTCGATGGAAAGGAGGTACTCTCAAACGAAGTGTTTTTAACGAGGAAAATTATCCGTTTTGTTAGATTTACTTACTTTGTATCATTATAGTTCTTGTTGTAGGTCATTGAATTGGCAATTTGTATGGTTTCAAAATTTGCTATTCCAAAAATTAGTCTCATGTCATATCATTTGGTGTAGAATTCTTGTGATCTCTTTGAAGATTGGCAAGCAGGACAAGAGATGAAAATCAGCAGATTCCGGTGGTGAGGTTGGGTATGGGAAATTAGCAGTCATTATTCAACCTCAACTTATCAATGAACATAATACTTGAGTTGTTTCATTCCATGTTCCAAAAAAAAATATTGCTAAAGAAGTCAGCATTGCATTGGACGGGTGAAGGTTTGGGAGATTTTGCATGTTGAAGCTGACAAGAAGGGATGAGGATGAGATGGACGGTTGACGGAACAGCTTATTTTTTTAGCTTGGAAATTTTTATGACGATTATCATTCAATGTTCGTCTTTCAAGTCAAATTGAGAATGGCCAAGATTTGCAAAACAAATCGATTAATAATGATTATTATAATTGCAATGTGATTTCCCCTGCTAGTATATTATTGTCATTCATTTTATTTGAAGTTTTGCTTTCGTTTCCGCTTGAATGAGGACAGAGCTTTGAAAATATCTAGACAAATGGTAGAAATGTTTTTGCGAAAAGTTGTCAGCTTCTTTACTTCCAATAATGTCGTGGTTTGTGTAAGTGGATTCAAATGTGCAAATTATTATAATTTGCAAGACTAGCTGACTTTCTACTTCAAAAGCTCATAAGCCCTCCATCCAGCAAATTCATTTATAGATGTAAATGTAGATTGTAGACAGTAGAGATGTACAGACAGAGTTGCAAAAATACTTATCGATTTACGGGCTTTAACCGTCAAGTCTTGTGCGGGTCTATAGGATTTTTGCGGTTTTAGTCGAGAATAGAAAGCAGCGGTGGGGATCTTCATAGTTCATGCTGGTGATAGCTTTGCATCAATCTTCTTATTCAATGTGAAAAAGGAGACTCGAGAGTTTTCTCTTGATTGCACTGCTCCTTTTGATTGCTTCTCCTTGAGCTCATTTCATATGTGAGCTGTGAGCAGCAAAGATTTGGAAGCAAAATAGTTGCGTTTAGAAAGGGTATTTTAAATACCATTGGATAATGAATATAATGATGAATATTAGGGTGGTGCTTAAATCCCCTATTTTGTGTTTTGAAGAAATCAGCAATTATTTAGTTTTTCATAAGCCAGAAACATCATTTTAATTAGCTATTACGATAAGTTAGCTCTCAATATAATCTTTCCGGGTCAAAAATACTTCATTTTTTTAATTTTTGGAAATTTTTATCATATTTTGAGGAAAACTATCACAATTTTGGATTGGCAATAAGTAAAGATACATTTGGATATTTTCCCTATGAAATTAACAAAAAATCCAAACGTTTCAAAGTAAAAGAGATCCTGCTTCAAAATGCTTTTATTGCTCAACCATCCATAAATTTAGGGAAAAGCATATATTTTGTACTGGAACATTGGGAAACACAATTTCCACCAGCAACTTCTTATGCTTTGATGCTTTATCGGTCACCCCAATACTTTTGCTAGTGACAGGAGACCTTGAGACTTGAGAGCTCAATTCTCTCCTTATGGAAATGTTTAAGCCGATTGTAGATGGTAAAGATTCGTCCGTTAACTTTTGGTTATGTGGATGGACAAATTGACGGTTTTAAAACATTTTATGCTTTCGTGTAGTGGGAAGGGAAAGTTTATCGTCAGTATCGTGATGAAAGGTAATGTGCTGATGAGATATGTTCATTTTCTCAATATACCCCAGCCTTTTCTGCTATTCTCTTCATTTAATATTTGGACTTTCGAGAAAACTAGTCACTGCTTGAGTCTTTCATTTCAATAGATCATTATATTCTTTTTACATCCATTACTAAAAAATTATTTTGACAAATTGCAATCATAAATGTCAGCCAATCAATACCATTAGGAAAATAATTTTCTAAGCATTCCATTACCCAGGATTGGATAAAAATATGTAAAAGGTTGGAGATTATTGTTTCTTTCATCCTCAGCCGTCAGCCGACATGGTACTAAAAGGCAGGTCATCACAAAGGGCATATTCCCTCCAAAACTAAGGGACTCGTTTTGGATCCTGTTGCCTCGAAGTATTTGCTACAAAACTCTTCTTGTCATGCATAGTCCTAAACAGGGAGGGTCCCTTGGACTTTATAATGGTTCATAAAATTTGAATGCTGATATCAGCGATAAAGATGGAATGAGTTTGCATAGGTACTGTGGATCACAATTTATCTACGGGCCACGAAGACTGCTAAGGTTACACGCACACTAAGGCTTTTTTGCA
>JAQGAH010001970.1:0-10170 GCA_034696885.1 Lepidocyrtus paradoxus | reverse complement strand
TCGTACTACTTTACATAATGAAGTAGGCATTGATGGTGGCATGGCTCTCGTCTATTATTGGGATTGATATACCTTACTTGAGATAAAAAAAATACAGCGGAGAATAAAAATGGATCAATGGATGAGCCCATAATATTATAGACTTTATTGTTTCCATCTTTTATCCCATGACAGTGCTGTGGACTGGTCGCAAGTTTATTTTTTCCCATCGATGAATGGATGATAATAAATGATGATGGTGGGGATGATGACATTTGACATATTAAAGTGCAAGCGTAGAAAATGCGAGGAAGCTCCAGTTTCATTTCCGCATTTATGAACACTGAACAGCGAGAAGCTGTCAGTCAACATGCCATTTTTATAAAAATGGAAAAAATGTTTTCATCTCATTTTGTGCTAAAGTTGCTGGCAAAATCAATAATTAAAACTTAATGAAGCTCCAAGGCTTAACCAAATCTGAATCAAATTGCGATCAGTGATGATTTTAGTTGGTTGCTTGATTGAACAGATTTCAGCAAGGGAAATGAATGGAATTACTATTTCCAATTTTTATCTATTAAAACTCCCTCGCATCGCATTTTACCAACTTCCCTCAACTACTTAAATCACCGCAGCGATTAACTCAAATCAAGCCTAGCCTGATCCACTTTCCAACGAGTAATTTTCCATTGTCCCGATTCCTGCACACTCTTCCCCTACAGTTATTTTTAAAGTAGGTCTACCCATTTAAAACCAAGCTATAATGCCATTACTTGAGCAAATATTGCCATTGCATAATATTGTTGCGAGAATGAAATCCCACGACGCATTTAGAAAAGTTTGCAGAGCTTTTTTCTACAAGTTGTGGCTCTTGCCTATTCATAAAAATTTTTAAAAGGCCTTTATGAATAATACAGAGGTAAGCAGGAGGAGAGGACCAAACCTTCAACATCAGCCAGTCAACATCAGCCATTCATCATCATATCCAACCCAACTCCGGATGAATAAAAAGGAAAGTGTGGTGTAAGGTAAATATGAATTGCATGCATAATATATTAAGGCGATTAACTACACTACGTGAGAGAGTCCTCACTCCTTCCCAAAATCATCATCATCTCATATCAGCTCATTCTATATGAACTGTTAACCATATAGACACAGTAACGCATATTATTATGGATTATCATATTTAAAAAAAACTGTCCTCTTCAAATAGACATAGTCAGAGAGATGGATATAAAGATTGGGAACTTACATGATAAAATTTATATATATTACAGTATAAAGCAGCTTGTTCTCTTCTCACACATACGAAAATACTAATGTCATGAGGTGAATGTGAGAAGGGAGAACCCAAGGGAGCATCAAAAATGCAAATGTAAACTGCAAGTTCTACTCTGATGATGATGATAACTGGGACTTTGGTTGGAACTGAGTGTAACTTTGCACGACCACATCATCCTCCCGTCATGTTGATCGATCATCATCATATCATACAAATATATAAATTTTTTAGCCCAAAAAAGTATAAAAAAATCCTCCAACTTTTGACTTTTTTTTAGCAGAGATTCATTTAACTTAATTTCATACACTATGGCCACTTCTCAAGTGCTCAACTTTTTAATCACATTCCACACTTTTCCCACTTAACTCAAGAGAGAGAGATTATGTTAATGTTAATGTACTTAAGTTAATGTTGAAAACAGTATTTAATGAGTTTTTGGACTGAAAACTTTTTAGAGATGTTTTTTTTCTCTTTCCTGGGAGTTTTTTTCTCTTCATAAGATCAGCGCAAAAGTTCCACTTGACTCACTTTTTACACTCCTGCTGTGATACGTTTGAAGCACGATAAAGTTTTTGGGGGGATTTTTTTTGGAATAGAATTTTTTAGACCACTCACGGGTTAGACTACAGCACGCACGTTTTGACGTTCACAGGTGCAGAGAGATGAAGAAGAGAGGCTCAAAGCTCCCTTGAATATTTATATTTGTATGAAAAGCGAATTTTTTTTAGCAGAATAGGATTTTGATACACATCAGAGAGCAGAGAATCCTTGATGAATAGGATGGGAAAAAAATCCAAAAATCCTGGTTCTGCTCCTCTGGACCGGATTCGACGCTCGGATGATGGAATATGAAAATTAACAACGCTTTATGATCTCTTTATACTTTTGTGTTTTTCCTAATATAATTATAAACTTTTTTTTGAAAACAAAAAACTGGGCTATTCACTCAGATTAGATCTCCCCATGTTTATGGAAAGAAGCAACTTTTGTTTACAGAAGTAGGCACATGCACACCGGTTCCATGCAAATATAGTTATAACTGGTTGTTTTATTTTGGACCACCGGACCGGACTGTGTATGCGATGATTATATAGATAAGATATAGTTCTATGAGTGCTGAGGAGGTTGAAGAATGGCGAGATGCTTGATAGTTTGTATCCTTTTGGACTCTTTTTTAACTGTCACGGGAAATTTCTATTCGCAACTCACAAATCCTTATCAAAGGGGGAAAATTCCATTAAACTTAGTGGCCACTTTAAATTTTAAATCCTTCTTGGAAACATCAAGTTCATGATTATCATTTCGGGCACAAATCCCTATTGGCACATCCATCCGGCTTTGGCTCCTCCACTTTGAGCTTGAAAAGGTTAAGCTTTGGATGGGACAAGACAAGGCCAAGTTATAATGGAGAATATTATCTCTTCCAAACTGACTTTTAGTTTTCCATACAATGCAATGACAAACTCCCCATCGAATTTATTTTATTTGAATTAAGACAATAGAGAAAAGATATTGAACAGCCTTCGGCTAATGGAGTGTGCCTTCTCAGTGAAGGGGCTCGTAGGCAACTGATGAGCTGTTTCTAATGCAAAAACACGACACGCCACCAAGCCATCATCCTTCATATAGAAACCACAAGGAGAACTGTTACAATTTTTTGTCTTCCCAACTGCAGTTCCTTCACTGTTTTTTAGTACATGTAAATATTTTTTCAGCTCTTGAGAGGACAAAGACATGTGTCTTCGTAGTCATATGCATATGCCTAATGTTGTCTACACACTTTTGCACCACTCACACCACGCAAAAAAACGGCATCCAACGTACGGTCCCATACGGTACGCAAAAAAAATGTGTTCTGGCTTATGATGGCATGGCTTGCATGCATTTCAGGATGTTACGCGAGTTCCAATCCAATTACTGCCTACTTTTTGACTGAACACATTTTTTTCTTCACCTTTTCATTACATAGGTGGAGGAAACATATATATACGTAGCTTGGAGGTGGAAGTGTAAATTATTGAAAATGCGAAATACGAAATACCAACAACTTTTTGCACTATATGACACCCTCCCTGTGAGCTATGTAGCTATAATAGAATAGAACAATCAGGTTTTTCAGGTTGGCTCACTGAGGCGCAAAAAGCGATTTTCATATAGTTTTTAACCTTCCCACTTGCACCTTTATCGCTTCAAAGGTTTTAAACCGAAAATTAATGCGGAGAGGGGACTGGCTGTCCTATTCCTAAAACAGATCGGGAGAGAGATCTGTCTTCAAAACATACATAATGATAACGATATGCGAATTAAGTAAATAAACTTGCGAAACTTAATGTATATGATTTTTTTTCAGAGTTTGGCAATGAGAGCCTAAATCCAAATATTGTTCATTCACACAAGCCGTAAAGGGCACATGAGAAGAAAAAAACGCTTCACTTTTGTTTCTGCATGCTTGCATGAAAAAAAACTGATAATTTTATGCACAAGTGAGTGGATAGCAGAGAGATTGAATATGTGCACAGATGATGAGGAGAGGATAGCCTAGAAATACATCAAATATCATCAGCATTCACATGCTCGAGCCCCAACGAGGAACGGAGAGTTGATGATGATGAAGAAAAATATGGATATATTTGTTTTTATTAAGTTTATGCTCCTCATCTATCCATCTATATCTGTATCACTTTACCAGCCTTTACATGACACGATGAGATATCCCATCCTTTCAGAGTTGCAACTTGCAACTACGCTGTAGTCTCATGTTACAATATGGAATAGGAACAAAAATGTTGAGATTTGAGAAGCAATATCTATCTCTGCCCTCTTGCCTGATATAACAGCATCTTCAGGCTGGGATTATATTACCCCTGTTGAGTATCCTCCACTATTGCCATCATCTCATCTCATCTCACAAAAAGGGTTGGCTCGTCCTTTGCCAACCTTAGAGAAGCTGAAACAAGAAATGTTGTCTGAAAGGAGTGAAGTTTCCTTTGCAAAATACAATTCAATCTAAGAGCTTTTTATATTTTGGCTGCTGCCACCTCCGTCGTCCCACCTACCACATAAATATCATTGATAATAAGAATAAATAATGCATAATGCATTTCGTATAAAATGAAATGTCTTGTTTTCTGATGCCACATGTAGTCCTGATTGCGATAAGTAGCGTGTGTATTGCGGGGCGCCTCTTTCCTAAGTGGAAACGTGGAGGAGTGTTTTTCGTCACTGATTGTAAGCAAGTATGGAAAAAAAAGTGAGCCTCAGTTTTGTTTTTGCGTATGTATTTTTTTCTTCCAACTGCGTCTAAACCCATATTGTACATGTATGGGGTTTTTTCATGAATTTTAAAGATGTAATTAATCATCATGAATCATGACTAAATGATCTGATCGGACCATCTTGAGCACGAAAAGGAGAATTGTAATCTGACTTGAACTTTTTCTCTGTTCCTGGACCTCTTCTTTAGAGGGATCGATGATGTGACTTGGCATAAATTGATTTGATTCATTCGTAGCAAAACAACATTTCAAAATGTAATCAGCATTTCTGACCCGGGGACCAGTCATCATTTTTGCCATTGATCATAATATCCAGAGGAGACAAAGGAATCATATTATTACGTAGAAAAGCCCATTAAACAAGTATTACGTGAGTTGGTCGTTTTGAGGCATAAATATACGCTTTCGAGAAGGATTTTGGGATGGAGGCTTGGTCAGAATTTGCGGCTTTGGAAGGGAGGGCGAAGCCTGGTCTGGAGTGGCAGTATGAATGATGATGATAATAATAATGGTTTTGTTGGAGTGACAAATTTACGAGAGGCTACTTATTAGGTCGTTGATTTCCGAGGAAAAGTATATTCTAGACAGGAGATGATGCTCAAATATGGCAAGCTCATAGTGGCCACTGGAAAACGAGTACAATTCTGATATGATAATATTTTTATAATAGTCCAACTTTCATTACGGCCGCGTGCGTCATATGCCTATCTCTTGACTAGAAATGGGATGACATCGGAGACTCATTCCAGGATTTATGTTTGTGCGGATTATACAATTTTTCGTTAGAGAACAACATCAAAAAAAAGTAGTTTAAAAGAAAGTTGAAAATAGCATAATGAAGGACGATTGTAAATCCTTATCATGCGTCATTACAACTTCATGTTATCTTTACGATTTATCGTTAGATTATCTAGTTTATTGTAATTTGTTTTAACTGTCGAATATTTTACCTTCATTAATTGCGTATTGTGAACCGGATTCCATTCAAGGGGGTTGGTATGGAATGTGCCATAAACAATTGTCAAAGTATTCGAGTTTTTGATAAGCCAAACCTTGTAATCCTATTATGTTAGCCTTCCACGTGCTCTTTGAGTGTAACGTGCTAATTTTTTCGAAATTACGTATTTCTGTTTTTGTTCAAATGGACAAAACAAAATGTACATAAATAGTGACGAAATGATGGTATGATGACAATTATAGTGACCTTTAAATGTATAGTATGGCTTCTGGCTTCAGAATGCTTGTTGGTCACTATTGTTTTGAGTATGGTTGAAGGCTGAGCATGACTTATGCATGACGCTTTCTAGATTTGACAAGCAAAAACTTTTGTGGTCTGGAGAAATTGTCATACTTATTGCACGCGTGCGAGCTGAGCAACCAAGCAATATGAGTTATCGCAAAAGCTTTTGCCTTTTTGACTAAGAAAAAGATGATCACCCACATGTACACGTGTAGTGATGACTAATTGGAGTATGACAATTCCAAATCCTCAATCTAATATGAACAAGAGAAAGGAAAAGTATCTAGCAACAAGAATTGCATTTCATCACCACCTCCATCATCAGACTGTTGCCTTTCTTCCTAAAAAGACCCAGTTACACTGAACCATCTAAAATGCGTTAGAAGCTGGAGCATGTTCCACTAACCGCAGTCAAGTCAATTGACAGCTAGACAAGTTGTGAAAAGGGGCATTTCCATGAAAGAGCCTTTCAAAGTAATATTGTGAGTAGGGACCTATTCCATCTCCTCAGCTTCTCTCCATCCCATCTCCAGCCAAACTCACTCCTTTGAGGGATAACGAGGCAATTACGTAATTGCAGCAGATGATGATGATCACGATGACATGGCTCACTTGACTTGATCCAATCCAGAGACCAGACCATCCTCAACTCTACGCTAATGGAATTGCAACCACCCACAAAAAAGTATCTGGAGAGATAATAGCGGAACGCTACACAACAGCGGGTAGCCAAGCCAGGCACACGTTGTTAAATCATCCATGAAAATACTGGGGAAAATTGTCAACCACTTCAATTCGCAAAATGACATAATTAGTCAAATTGATCTGGTGAAAGACCTTCTTGGAAAAAAGGCTCATGCAACAAAACACGACTATTTTGCCAAGAGGAAATCCTGGAATGAGGATTTTAATATGGAGCGCTTTTCCCCAGCAGACATTTAATTTCCTAGTTTCAAGTTCAACCTGCCGAGTTTCGACATTTTGAAGGGGATCATTTCGTAAATTGGGTAAACAGCTTGGGAAAGAGGGCAGAAATAATGATAACTATGATTATAGCTATATGTAATTGTAGTCGTAATGATAATAGTAATTTTATGCAGCTGTTGCTTTCCCCCCTCCATATTCGTCCAGGAGGGGGTAACCCCACGAAATGAAAATTATGTTAAAAGCCTTTTCATTTCCGTTTTCTCGGAAGCTAAAAAGATTTCGAAATGAGTTGCTTTTCTCAAGCACTTTCAGGAGATTGAAGCTTGGAAAAAGCTTTTCCCTTCTATAAGGATTCTTCAAGAATGGGTAATGATGAAGCATAAGTATGCACATCTACAATATTCAGTTCTTACAAGGACAACTACGAAGTAAGAATGCAGCTCAAATTCTGAGAAAATTTTAAGCTTTTGCTTTTAGTCTTAGATGTTTACATAATTAAGTATTTACCTTTCAAAGAAAAGATTCATGTACAAGGAGAGATTGTCTTGTTAAATAGCTGGGAGCAAGCTTATGGCGTCGCGTTAGTTTGGTGCTTTCATCATCAAATGAAGTGGGCTTGGAATAGGAATGAAATGGAAAGGGAAACAAGAAGGGGGAAAGATGAAGGAGTTATAATTGCGAGTGTGTGAAACTGAGTAACTGCAGGGATGAGCGGCTTTCACTGCCGAATTTATAATTTGCTCTGGGTTTGAATGCCGACTATTGTTTGGAAATGAGGACGTTTATTTTGTAACAAAAGGAATCTCTGAATTTTATCCAGATTATTATATTAATTCATAGAATCAACTTTTTAAGAAAAAAAATGCCATCATACGTGTCAGTGTGATACCGCTATAAAATAGCTATATGACTTGGACTAACATAGACAGCCGATCATAGCACTATTGTTTAGTAAAAATGAAAGAGACGCATAAAAGTTATCAAATAAATTCAACATCACATCAAATTACTGTTCCACGAAAGTATTGATCGTCTCACTGCATTGATTATGAAACGAATCAAATGGTTTACTGGTGTAGAATGAATTAAACTGATGATTCATATTTAATTCTTTAATGATAAATTGTGTGATATTTAGAGATACTGTGGGTTCTCAATTCTCATTTAGCCCCAGAAAGCAATAAAAACCCCATAAATTATTAATGCACTCTCACGCCCACTCCTCCCGTCAAAAACCAATAACAGTTTATTGGAAGCGAAAGGTTCACAGGATCCTTTCTGTTTCGAGGAGATCAAATTGAACTTGAAGTTTTTACAAATGACAATGGAGCGCCAGAGTTCAGATGGATGACTCCCTTTAGAAAATACATCATAATACATCATGTATCAATATATCATAAATATCATAACATAACCCATGTATGTCGATAAATGTCCTTCTCCATCTTCCAACCTCATCATCATCATCTTCCCAACTGAAACTTCAGGGCTGGATTGGAGAATTTATCTTGAGAAATTTTTTCCCCTCTATATGACACCCACACGGTTAAGAGAAGATCTCTGCCGTCTCCAACGAAAACATTCTTGATCATCCTCCTTCCCCTTCCTCTTAAAATATTTATTTCCAAGTTAGTAAGCGCATTAAACCATCTTCCTCTCTCCTGTCGAAAAAAACGGGGCTGATTTTTCAGAAAATTTGGAGAAAAAAGGAGTTTTCACGCGTAGGAGGCTTCTCATTCCTTGTGTAAACATAAAAAATTGGATTATATCTTTTCTTCCACCTTTTTCCAGGAACGAACTGATTTTCTTTTTCTTTTACAAAATGCGGGATAAATTTTCAGCCCATCCCTGCAATTCCCAGTTTGAGCAGATTCTTTTCTCAAGCTTTGCCCTTGCTGATCCCCTGGAAAATAGAGGTTAACAATGTTTCTATTGATATATATTTCATTTTTCATTGACGCTGCACTGCTCTCCAGCCTAAATAAGAAATTTTCTGGGAAAATCTTCCCAGCCAATGTACCTTGGCATGGCTCTCCAGGAAATGGAGTAGCTCAGGGAGTTATCAATTTGGCTTAGCGAGCTTTGTAAAAGTACATTCAGGCTGATATATAAGCCGACTATCTTGGAAGGTGCTGGGAAAAATGAGAAAACAAATGTGAGGGAGAAAACCTGCCTGGAAAAATCCCCTGGGAAGGAAGCCCTCCAATGAACCTGTACATAATGTAGATACAGGTAATCCCTATGTACTGCGAAGGGTAAAAGTAAATTAAGGGGCTTAGCTCAACTAATTTTTATGTAAAGGGGATGACAAACATAATGACATACACATATGTCTACGATACTGTCCCTGATTTAGTTTTTTGAAAACGGTACTTGAGCGAAGGTAAACCCAGTTTAAAGGGGATGGCGACTGGGAAGAGAGATAAAAAGCGGTGGGCTAATGGAGTACTTATCTTAACGTAACTCGGATTTTTCCACGAATTTTCCATAATGATAAAATGATAAAGTAAAAGCTGAACGGGATTTTCATCCGCAAAAAAATAAAGTCCTGATTCCCCCCCCCCTTTTAAAAACATACATAAGCTGATATGGGGTATGATAAGGTGTATTTATATCTCAAAAGCCTCGTGACTTGGCCGGGGCTCCAATCAACAAAAGGGAATTGCCTCATCGCTTAAAGATTATTTAAGGAGATAAAGATTGAAGAGGATTTATCCAGGATTGTTCAAACTCCCAAGTTTATTTTTTTTTCTGAGAGGGGATAACGAGCAAGGGGAAAGACAATGGGCACTTCCTTCCCAAAAAAAACTTTCTCTAATGACATGACATGTATATGTGTATATCAATGCGCCATATATCTTGTTCGGCAAACAAGCAAGAAAAATTTCACGTGTGACCGGGGAGCAAAAAAAGAGTGGAACTTAATCCCAAAGAAAACTCTTGTTAGGATGGGAAAGTTGTTGCTAATTACTTTTCCTTTTGAAGGGGATCCTCTATTCCTAGGAAAAGTGTAGCGGGGATGATTGAGCTGATGAAAGTCTCTTCAACAAACTAATTCTAATACTGGCTCGTATATGTGGAGCTTTCGTTGTTGGTTTATAATTGGAGTGAAACCTCAAAAGCATTGGGAAAACTTAACTGCCGTAATTTAGACGAATAATACAGGGATTTTGTCCGCTTCAAGGAAATCTCATTTCCAAACTAAACTTTACCTGTTATTACCCCAACTAGTTTTTTTTTCTCTAGTCATTCATACAAGTGAAGTAAGTTTATTTTAATGATTTTTTTAATGTTAGAAAGTCGTCTTGAAAAGACAGTTACTCAACAAACTTGACTTGCTTCTAAAATGTGAACAAGATCAAATTCTAGTGCCACCCACATGGTACACTAGTGACTGGTTTTGTTTGCGGTGGAATTAACCCAAGCTGAAATAAAATTCTGGGAAAAGTTGCTTTCACTTTTTA
>JAQGAH010001969.1:0-10188 GCA_034696885.1 Lepidocyrtus paradoxus | reverse complement strand
TTTTTTAATAATTAAGGTACAGCAACATAGGTATTGGCGACGCAAAAACTTTCACCTTCACCTTCAGCATTTAGCAGAAAAAAAAACTCTCCAAGACCAATAATTTGTCAAGAAAACTTTCTTCTTCTCGAACTTCTTCATGCCTACAGCCTCCTCGACCTTTATAAGCAATAATAATATACGATTTGTATACGAACATAATACAAAAGTTTTCCAACTCTCGGGATTTATTTTCTTTATCCGAAGATTGGGCACAATGAGCAAATATAACAATAAAAACAAGCTGAAATGAAATAATATTCTCGGAACGAATTAAAATGACATTATTTGTTATGTTCGTAAGCAAAGTGCTGTCACATCAGGGAGAATAATGAAAATACATAAATACAGATGAAAACTTCTTTACAAATATCTGAGAGCAAGATTCATATAATTTACAAGTGAAAAAATATAATATATGTCATCATGCGCTATTTCTTAGATTATAAAAATAAATAGTTCGTAAAAAAATATCAAAGAGCGTATATCCATCCGTCTCCTGCTTTCTCCTGCTTTTTTTCTCTTACTCTCTGCTTTCCCTTCCATTTTTCACAGTTCAGTAAACAAATCAAGCAAAAAAGAAAGTTTTTTTTCTCTTTCTTCCGTCGTTTCCCGGGAAGGGCCAACCGGAGAAAGATTATTTTTATGCAAACGTCAGCAACTAGTCAGGAGAAGTTGAAGGGATGGAAAAACGTTGAGTTATTAGAATAATAATAGAAACCGAAACTTAAGCAGGCTATGATTATCCAACGGCTTTGAGTATCCAGTTTCTATACAATGACTATATCTAAACTCAGCTTGGCATTCATACATCATCTCCGTCAACATCTGAAATGAAGAGTGAATATGAAGAAAGTATAACAACAAAAAAAACAGTCCAAGAAGGAATGAAAAGGAAGATTTTTGCAATGGGGAGTCCATAACTGTTCCATTCCATCTGTTCTGTATTCAAATACCCATTTATTTCTCATCGTGGGTGGTTGGAAGGCACAACAACTTCTTTTGGTACTTAACGTCCCCTCCATTTCCTATTCCACTCCACTCCGATAAACTTTCCCCCATTTATAGACATGTGTATAAGATACTGAAGGGCATATGTGTGATCAACGAATATTCATTTATGCATACGTGTCAGTGTGAATCACTTAGTTTGGTAGGCTTTTGTTTGTGTTGGTCCCTACAAAGAACAACATAAAGCTGCCATATGAAGATAGCTCACATACCCACTAATTAATTACATGAGTAAATATAGATAGTTCTGCGTTCTCCTCACTAGTAACCCTCATACCAATAATTCGAGGGTTAGTGATAAATGAAAATGAACTGTCATGTCTTTCAATATCAGAAGAACAATCACACACGCGCGCACCATCATCATCCGTCTACTTCCTGAGAGTCTCTGTTGGCTATGGAGCAAGCTTATATTGAATTAAAAACTGATTTGCTTTGACAGCAAGGTCATGCTTAAAATATTGCAAAACTCATTCTACAATGAATATGGTTAGTATATTAGCTCAAAGTGATATATGTTGTTGTGCTACGTGCCATTTCCAGTTGTCCTTTTGGTTTAAATGGGAAGAATGTATCTGTTTTTTCCAGAGAAAACTAATTTTTGAGCACAGTTTTTGGACACAATAACAAGCGGAATGACAACAGCGTGATGTGAATATTTAATAACAGGAAAAATACGTAGTTCCCCCATCATGTCCCGCAGGGTTTAATTTGGTTTTTTTGTCATTAAAGGATTATCTTTCTGTAGGCTCGGGGAGGAAATTAAATACAGGCTGTGCTAATTTATTTACAAGCTGCTGTGGCTCTGGCCCTTTGTAGTCTTTAATCTCATTCGTATTGATTCAGCGAGCTAATGTAAAGAAAATTTATTTTACTTGGGTTATTTTATCACCGGAAACAGCCTTGATAGCCGAATTAGCATGTTGTTGATGTGGAGGAGCCACTTCAGTCATGTTTTCGGAGAAGGGGTCCAAATTAGTTCGAAAGGTAATTAAGGAGTGGGTGGCATTCATTCAATGCATTCTATACTTTCTCTTGTTGACAAACTAATAGAGATGTCATAGGGAACTTGGGAAAAACTACGTATCTAGTTAAGTTAAGTTATAAAAATAGGACAACAAATGTCATAATGACTTGATTCGTTTCCTTCCTTACTTCCACACATAGCTCATATTACATGGCCTTTTCATATAAAAAAGGTTTAGAAGCAAATGCAGCGCTCAAGCACGTTGAGATGTAAGTAGCTACTTAATTTTTAATGACTCAAGAAGCACGATCCTTTTGTAAGTGACAATATTGGTGGGGTAGAAAGCGCGTGTGCTCGAAGTTTAAATAAATGGGGCTGTCTTCATAAGTCTACGTGTTTCATATTCATGCAAATAACGTGAGAACGAACTCATTCTCTTATTTTCCCCTTTTGAAATGAGGTTTATCTTATCTTTATCTCCATTCAGTCCGCCCATTTATTTCTTATGATGATCATCAGTATGCATTGACGCTAACCATTTTTGGCAAAGACGAGCCACATCTCCTTAATAACTTTTTTTCTCTGTTCTTGAGATACATAACACGATGCAACGATATAAAAAAGTGGGGAAAATGGGGAAACGTACTTTCTCCAAAGGGCAGTGATGCCATAAGTGTATCCCTAATATGGGCTTCTTTACTAGCTTGTAAGCTCAACTCCATTTCTGCTGAGCAAGAAAGTGTGCATTTTTTATTAATGGAAAACGACCGCAACACATACATCATGCCTGTTTATGCGAAGCAATTTGGTGTTTACACATATCCCATTTTACAGGCTGTGAACAAGTAAATAAAAATCGTTTCCTATGATATGATACTTTGTGACATGGTCATATATGAATGGCTGACAAGCAGGAAAGTTGTGGGTTGTGGTGGGGTCGGGATTTTCCCGGCTGGAGGAAAAAAGTGACCGCGTGAAAAATCCGTTTCACTGCACTCCCATATTGACTAACAAATACAAAGGGAATATGACATGAAATCGTGAAGCGTAATCCATCATCCCTTTATTAGCAAACAAATGGATACATGTATGATAATGTATGCATATTACGTATTAAGTTTGGAATGTGCATGTTCGATAACCTCTTTTGAAGGCCTTTCATTATTTCAAACATGGAGTAAACATAGGCATATGCATTCCTACTGTAATTGAAGATTCGACAATGTAATGTTTTATGACCAAAAGTGCGTGTGGATCATGTATAAAGCTTTGTACTTTCACTGATTTCTCTGGCCGGGTGCAAGCTCGCCATTCCCATCCATTCAAAATGCTTGTCCAGATTGCATCATCATCATCAATCTCACTCACGAGGAGCTTAGCTGCAAAGCAAAATTCCCCAAATTCCAATCGATTGAAGAGAACGGCTAATGTGAAGAGCCGCATACTCATTGCACAACACAATTCATAGTCATGCCCAGAAGTTCAAACGTTTTCGAGGGAATACTTGGCTTTCATGTTTGAAAACTAATTTCGCTGGTACTTATGACAGTAATAAAAAGGCTATGTGAAAGGGCAGAGGTTGCGGAAGGATGTTGGTATATGTGAAATTTTGAAATCTACTTTCAATTTTCTAGTTTAAAAGACAAGAAAATAACCATAAAAAGCCTGGGTAAATATCAAAAAGTCAATCAAAAGCAGAATGAAATCACATCAAACCATTTCCCATAGCCTATTTATATACTTGTCATTCAATTTTTATGATAGCCACTTCACATCCCTTTTGACTACTTGACAAGTATTTACTAGTACTCAAACTGTTTAAGATCCAGAATCTATAAAAAACCGACATTGTCAAAAACTTAACTACTGAGAAGGATAAAATATATATTCAATTGTTGATTAAAAGTTACTAAAATATTTTGCACAGAAACTATATATCCCTCTCCTGTCACTCAACAAGCATCAAGTCATAAAATAAGTAGTAAAACGTCGTATTTTATCCATCATATTTCTTCTCAAGTAGACACAAGAAGTTGTCTGGTCCCAACTAAAAGAAAGTGAAGTAAAACGAGAAAGTTGGATGGCTATCAATGAAAAACTCATTTCACTACGTTGGATTAGGTAAATGCATAGGATTTCCCCTCTCCTTTCACACTTTCCGTTTCAAATTACATTAAACTTTCATACATTAAGTTGACAAGTTTTCTTAGCTGATACTATCATCCTCATTGCGGACTGACAGTCTTAACGATGAGGATCTATATTGCATTGTCAACGTAGTCGGGAGAACGTAGGAGGACTACATGAATTTATTTGAAAATTTCCATTATCCAATCGAATCTCCTATAAATATAGACGAGATCCTGTTTGGAGTTAACATACTCTTATATTTTCTTTGCGTAATAACTAACCAGCTGGATTTGATGGGAGGGACACGTTCAAGTACTAGTTTTTCCAATGGAGCGTCTTCAACTCCCTGACAATGGGGGAAAGCAGTTTAGAGTGAAGAAAGGGGAAAAATATATTTCAAACGCTTTTCCCATTTCATTTTACTTAGCGAAATGGATATAGCGAGCTGACTTGGCTGTCTATTCATGTTACTTTGAGATGCAAAGAAGAGAGAGAGAAGCCGTCATATTTTCTCCTTTTATTCCTCAAAGACCCAAAGCAGAAAAAAAGAGGGACAGAGAAAGGCATCATATCACTGTTGATATTGTTCGCATTTCACATCACTCCTTTTTTATCTTTTTTTCCCCTTTGCTTCTTGAGCCATATCATGATGATACCCTTTCATAACATGTTCCAAGATAAATCGCATGTGGAGGTAAGTAAAGTAGTATTTATGAAGGTGTCATAAATACATGGCTGAAGACCTGTTCTCATCCCTATTACGGGACTACATAAAGACGTCAGAGTTAAATTTCGCAATTTCAACAAAAGGGGGGGGGGAATTCTCGGGAAAATGGTTAGTTGAGCAGTGTGTTGATGTTCAGGATCCATCATAATTTAGTTACTTTGGGGTTTCCTGTTTTCAAAGCTATTTAAGCTGTTTTTTTCTTTCGTCTAATCTCCAGGAATCAAATACTGCTTTTCGCGTTATCCCTCTTTATAATGGACATGCATAATTGTTGGAGACGGGTTTTTATAACCATCTTGTCTTGTCTTTCTTATAATGAGAAAGTGAAAGTGATAAAAAAAATTAATGAAATCAAAACATCCTAATGCCATTGTTAGCGCTGCTGACTCTTCATGACATTTTGAAGGTTATAATCAGGTCTAGCTAATTTGTCGATCCTTTACCCTTTATCTATGAAGATTGTATCTTGGAATATTCTTGAGTTTGCCATTTCACATTTATACACACACAAGCTCTGTTATGAAATGCGATGATATATTTTCCCCGTAATATTTGTATTATGGTGTCATTTGGGTTTGAAGTTTTGTGCCAGATAATTCGTGACATGACATGGGAGCCAGAACTGTCTACTCTCTTGAAAGACGTTTGTTATTATAGTTCCCAGCGAGCACCCTTTGCCTTGCACTGGGTAGGAAACCCAGCCAAAAACAAATTTAATCACCATCTGAAGTAGAACATGCTATTTTTTGTGTGGGGGAAAGACTAATCCAATGAGCGCACTTTCAAAGTCTTCCCCCTAACCATATTAAGGCTGATAGAAGGATAAGTCAGAATTAAAGGGAAAGACTTGTTTCCCTTCACACATCAACTGTCAAGGAACTTAACGGGTTTCTGAGACAAAGGCTGCTATTTTGAAATACCAAAGCGGATAGATACATAGGTATAAGGAGATTAGCTTGTTGGTGAAGGACTACTGGATAAAATGGGAATTAAAATGTTACTTGTGACGTTTTCGAGGAATAACAATCCGGTTGACTAACAACATCAAAGGAATATCTGGAGTGGAAGGGATGGCTTGGCTTAAAATGAAATTATGACATTTTTATACAGTTGTATCCCATGTGTAGTGCAATCTTGTATAAGTATAATTAGTCTATCAATAAAATCATAATAAAATTTCCATCCATTACAAAAACAAGTATGTGGAAATGTAATTTTAGCACATGGATAGAACGGACAACGGACCTCCATAAATTTCATCAGTTTTTTGATGATGACGTAAATTGTCTCTGAATTTATTAGGGTCGTAAGCTGGTCCTAAAAGTAGTCCTTCTATTTTTATATTTATGATTGAGCCCAGAGTGCTAGACAATGGAATGGGGCGAGTGTTCATTTCACTTGGACGAGCAGCCACGTCGAGAAAAATTGCATTAAACTAAAGTGAGATTTTCAACTTACCTCAGGAATCAACTGTTCCGGTCGACTTCCCAGCCCATGATGCTGAGAATGATGAATGGAAGCGGTGGACTGTTGATTATCATAGCCAAATCCGGAGGTGGCTGCAGAAGCTCCCGAAGCCGAGGCCGGAATAGCGGGGAACCGGCTTCTCGGAACGGAGCCTCCTTCCAACACTACGTTCCCATTTCCTTCGTCACTCTGTGCCTGTCCTTGAATCTTGGAGATTCCATTATTACTCTGAGTTATCGACGGAGAAGAATCAGATGGCAGCTGTTGGTGAAAATTATATGCGGACTCGGAGGAAATGCTCCTACTGTTACGTGAATTACTTGAACTGTGGCTGCTCCACAAGGAGGAGGTGGAGGACGACAGTGACGATATGGAAGTTGAGGCTGTAACTACACTACGTTCTGTAACAATTATTGGCACAAAGATGGATGCTCCCAGAAGGAACCAGCAAATCCCTTTTCTCATCTTCCCTCGCGCACAAAAATTCCAAGAAAATGTCTTCCTTATCGGCTTTTCACTCTGGGGCGTGAACGCCGGAGTTTTAATATTCACAGATTTTCGGGGAAATAAAAGACTTGTTATGGGGAGGGAAATCTCTCACCTTCATCATCCTGACGGGGTTTACTTTCTCCAAAATACCTGGATAGTTTCTCTTATGACAGGTTGGTATGAAATTTGCAATCGTATCAAGCTTTAGTCGATGACAGTATTCAGTGCAATGATTCTCTTTCAAATCAATCAATGTAATTATGTTGGATTTTAAAAGTACAGCTTTTTCAAATTCGTAATAAGGTTAACATTATCAGTTATATAAGCTTTTGCTGTCCTACGGCCATATTTGCCGCTGAATCTGAATACAGGTTGCCCGATGAAGAGTCAAATTAAAATGATAAAGGCGTCCGGGAATACAATAATTGAGTTAGGATATTTCTCTTTTTTCCTAGTTGATTGACTTATTTCTGTCTAAAAATATGTCATTTCAGTTTAAAGAAATTTTCCATGAAGAATGACTCTTCTTAAAACACGTTTTCCCATAACCAGCCTTTCCCGAAGAAAATCATGGGAACGATGCTGACTTTGCCAGAGCTTACGCAAGCCCCTAGTTGGCTTCCTTTCACACCCGAAATCCCCTCAGAGCAAGTAAGCCGATGACACGCCGATGTCCTTCCATAAATCCGGGATTTATTTTTCGCAATACTTAACGTTTACAATAATGAAATTCTGCTGATTATACGTAGCTGATATATTTTCCTCAAAGCAGGGGTAGAGTCCAGCTTAACAACAATGTTATAACAATATATATTTCACGAACCATATGAGGCATATCCACAGAGAAATGAGATAAAGAAGAAGAAACTCAAATGAAGAAAAAACCACGAGATTTATTGTAAGGAAGTAGCAAACGTTCTTTGGATAAGGACGATATGATATTAGCAGCAGACTATGTTAGTGTGGATACGACTATGGCAGAATCATAAATCCTTTGATGTCTTCCTCTCCCCCTGCCACTGTCACTATCTGCATCAACTTGCGAAATGATATACTTTCTCTTGTGCTTATTATAAGTCATCTCATGCTCCTTCCCACAGTGAAAATTCAACCAAGGGTCACTAATGAATGGTAGGACTAAAGGGTTCCCTTTTATCCTGCTTTAGTGGCACTTACCCCTGTTTCGGAGGGAATACCCCATATTATGATGCTCGTACTTCACTTTCACCAGTCCTAAATAAACAATGTGGACCGTGTGTAATGCATAATGTTTTGGAGAGATATGGATCTCATAGCCTTCAACTTTCACTAGGGAGCCGAAAGCAGGGAGCAGACAGGTTTTTATACTTTGTCACTTAGCAGACAGGGTATGATGAGAGAATAATGGTTTCACAAGCTGGCTGAATTTTGATGTCGGGGAGAGTAAAAGATGTTGATGAAATAATGAGAAGGGATATACTTATGTATCTATGTATTTTTTACTTTTTAGTTTTTAGAGTGTTCCGTGGTGGATCTGGATGGTGAAAGCAACTGAGATGATGATGATGCTGAGAACCCGTGCGAGTAAAAGTAGTATTAGATCTTCCACTTAAATTTCTCTTTGGCTAATATGCTAAAACTCTAGTTGACGTTCCTATTCTCCTGATTGTGCTCCCAGGCCCCGCTTTCCCTTTCCCTCTCCCACTTTTGGTTGAGTGGTTGCAATAAGCTGAGAGCCCACTTCCTCCAGAAATTCTCTACGCTTGATGGAAGAAAGGGAAGAAAGATGAGCAGCAATAACAACTGGGGCTGGATATAGGGAAAAAGGGCTCAGTCTGTTATGAAGAGAGCTTGTCTAAGCTCTCTTCATTTTGCTCTATTGTAGCGAGAGGTGGGAAAATGGCAACAAACAACAACAAGATAGATAGATAGACGATAGGAGTGAGAGGCACACACCAAAAAACTATCGTTCTGTACAAGAGGCTTTCACTCAACAACTGAACCCAGCTTGGGGAAACTCGCCCAGGTTTGAGTGCCAGCTTTTGTTGCAGTTGCAGTCAACCTAGATAGCTGTTTCTACCTCCAGTTCCACAAACATGTTCTCATAGCACAAGGCTGAGTTTTTTTTTGGCCAAGATGTGTGAGCTCCTTTCTCCTAGCACCGAGCACGACGACGTGAGAGTTGGGCTGTGGCGATGTGGATGGGGCTTGCTGGTTTCGGAGTTGAGCCAAGAAAGAGGAGAAAGTGTGTAGAGTTCTCACAGTGATACATACACAATGACAACTTTCGATAGTATCTCCCTCCTTCCTAGAGAGGTTTACTGTAGCTGTGAGCTCAAACTGGAGGTAGTCATGTTCCTTAGCTGGTCTATGGTGTGTAGGGTCGACGGCTGGGAATAGGGAAAAAAGTCAAGTTTCTCGTTTTCAAGCTAGTTGGGAAGGGAAACTAGACTAGAATCAAGGGTCTAGAGTTGCAGTAGAGTCCAAGTCACCAGCAAAGTGAAAGGTTTTGGGCATCTATATGTTGTTAGCTGGATTTCACAAGAGTGTCAGGATGAAACAAGCCAAGTCCCCTTTGAGAAGAAGATAGTCCCTTTAATAATAAAAAGAAAATGAAGGCAAATTTTTCTTCATGTAGGAGGTACTTACACTACACATGTTCACCTTCTCCCTTGTACCTATCTCATAACCCTGGTCTAATGGCAAAATCCTAAAGTTGGCTGGCTGCATTTATCGGAGGAGAAAGGGGGAAATGGATGTATGATTTGATAAGAAAGGATGAGGAATTTTTCATTCTAAAATGTCCTAGCAGAAGGTCTTATCCTATGAATAAGTAGTTGAGAGGGAGAAGGGAAAGAACCAACCTGTGCTCCGCACAACCTTTCCTGTAAGTAAAACTGGTGTGGGGCATCGGAGCTGACGCCCGGAAAACTGAAGATTAGGTAAACGAATGTATCCTTATTTTCCTGAGGGGTTAAAATTCAAAGAAAAGCAGAGTCTGGGATAACACAAACTGAGTTTATTTCCGTAGATGGGGAACCTGGAAATTTGAGTCATCAATAAAAGTACCCAGCAGAGCTGGAGAGCAATAATGCATTAATGGTGTCGATACAAGGAAACCTCGTTCCCAGCAGCGAAACAGACAGGATTCCCATTTTATAATATGGTTTGAAAGTATGTTTGAGGGCAAAAAACATACAATCAAGTTTGGTTTAAGAATAGGGCCTATGTCTGTGGTGGGAAAGGTAATCAATAATACACCTCCAGCTTAGTACAGCTCTTTCACTGTCACGTTTGGTTTTCTAGACTTTGTGGAAAAATTGGTCTTGGCAGTGGATTAAAATTGAGTTAAAGAGGGATTCCAGTCATTCCCATCCAG
>JAQGAH010001968.1:0-10201 GCA_034696885.1 Lepidocyrtus paradoxus | reverse complement strand
CAGACAGACAGACGGACAGACTGCCCAGACGATCTTAGTAACTTGCGTTTCACCTAACGGTCGCAAGTTAATAAATTGATTATTTACTTAAATTTCATTTCATTTCCGGCATTGCAACGGTTTTTTCAATTTCTGTCTTGAGTTATTTTGTACTTGAACTGGGCTATATGTTTATATAAAACTGTTTCCCAAACTCGTAGATTGGAGGTAGTTCAACAAGAACATAAGTCTCACAACGCCCCGATAAATCATCGTTTTTCCCGTCAAATTCAAACTCTCATCTTTTCCTATTGCATTGTACACCTTATTTTTTCGCGTTGTAGTAGTGATTAGTGATGTCATGTGAGCGACTGATGATGAGCATAGTTTTTTCTTCCAGTAAAAAGGCAATCTCATCCTAGCAACTTTTTTTTCAGATTGTTTGTGTTGGATATTTTTTTGTATATTTTCCCAATTCTTCCATTTTCACATTCTCATCATCAGAACAGAATTTTAAATTAAAAATCTACATCAAAATTTGAATTGATATATAATTATATAATTGTTGATTACTCAACGGTTATAATAAAACTACTCGGTTGTCTCTGTTTTTAACCCAATTTTTTATAATATTTTGTAAATTTAAATTGTCAAGTAAATCAGTCATCATTGTTATCATTACCGTTGGTAAGTACTCTGGGAGCAGTCTTTGAAGCAGTCTTTGGAGCACTTTGTCAGTATGGCAAGTAGAGGGAAAGTCGCTAGTATTCATGATAATCATAAGGGGACTAACATCAGTCGCCCTGATCGTAACCTTATACCTAAAGTTATCATGCAGGCCCTTGGATTTCTATATGCAATCAGAAGTAAGTGACTGTAATTGGATGTTGGTGAATCAGCACTACTCCGACTTGTCTGCTATTATTTCCCTATTATTATTAATATTAAAATTCTTATTATTACTTATTGTTATGTTTAGTTTGCTTCATTAGAACAATTTCAAATAACCACTTGTATTTATTATTATTATTTTTATGGTAATTATTATTAATCAATAAATAATAATTTTCTTATTGTTTCCAGATTTTTATCCACCTGGTTCACAGCCAACACCATCAGCCAGTGACGCAGATGTGGCCGCAACTTCATCCAAAAAAACGTCAGGTTCTTCAAAGGATGCACCCGAACCTCTGCCTAAGCTCAGGAGGACAAGAGATGTAGCAGTACCTTATCAAATGCCCAGCACGTCCAAACAGTTTGAAAAAGGTTTACCACCTGGTGCTACGGGAATTTCAAATGTCCAGTTGGCAGTTCGTTCTCAAGAGGTTGACGAACCAGATAGTCCAATCTTTCAGGAGGTTAAGGCAGCAATCAAACTAAAGTTGGATGCATTGAAGGCGGAAGGAATCCAACAAAAATGCATCTGTATTCCCGGACCTCGGTATAAAAAATGCTACGACAATACATGTCTCCTTCGACGTGCCAGAATAGAGTGCCCCTTTAGCTGTGGCGTAAACTGTCACAACAGACGGTAATAAGTAATTTCAGCTATTGCTTGGTTTCAATGTTTTCATCACGTTTATTATTTATCTCTTCTGGATTGATAATAAATAGTAAAAACAAAATATTAATCTTAGTCATAATAAAAATAATAATAATAATAATATGTATGAGAGCTTTTTATTTTTATTGATTGTATAGATTTCAACATGCTGATTTTGCCGATTCTCTTCAAATTGAATCTCGTGATGCATACATGGAATGTTTAGTGACATCGGATGTCATTCGAAAAGGAAGTCTGGTGATTGAGTATGTGGGAATTGTTACGTCTGGAGAGCTCACCCTCAACCGGCCCTTTGCTTATCCCATCAGAGAGTTTGCAGGTGCTAAGCCCAAGTACATTGACTGTCTAAAGTACGGAAACGAGAGTCGCTACATTAGTCATGATGAAAACAATCCAAACTGTGAGATGCAGGAATGGATTGTGGATGGTCGCCTAAGAATGTTCATCGTGGCAGTGGAAAGAATTGAAAGCGACAGCGTCCTCACAATGTCCTACCCACAACACTGCAAATCTGCACTTGGTGATGGCGAAAATGTGGATTCGTGCAAATCTGCAGCTGGTGCATACAGGGTAACAACAATAATAAGCTTTGCCTTTTCTATTCATATTCTTATTAAATTATTATCTATGGACCAAATCACATCCTCCTAACAAAGTGCAATGATGTTTGTTTCTCATACAATATTTTCAATTTTTAAATTATTATTAGTTTGTATCTGTTTATAATCTGTTGTTTTCAGATTCTGACACCGCGGGAGTTGGATCTGATTGACCTTGTTCATGAACTCGCGCATGGGGAGGTAAAGGAATATAATCCCATACGGAAGAACGAGGAGCGTTTAAGGAGTCTGGAATATTGGGACGGAGCTGGGAACCTCCTGTGTCGCTACAACCCATGTGAAGCGTCTTTCAAGACATTTGAAGAGAGAGAGTCGCATATCCGAAAATATCACGAACCAGTGCTTCCGGCTGCCCCAACCTCCATTGCTAACTTTGAGCAGTCCTCACCACTTCCTCCGACACTACCACCTTCACCTTTACCACCACCACCACCACCACCATCATCATCATCACCAAAAAAGAAGGGTAATAAAAAGGGAGTAGAGAAGAAGGGCAAAAAAGATGGATCTGCACCAAAAGAAGAACCGACTACCCCAGCTCCAAAAGCACCCATATCAAATCCAGCCGGATTATTTCACCATAAAGAGCTTTTGGACACTGTCTGTAACGAAGAAAACATTAACGAACGGAGGGCAGCTTTGCAGGATTTGGAAGAATGTGATGATATTGTTCGGATGGAACGCTTTGCAGAGTGGCTTTTAACGATGCGACAGGCAGGGTATCGGTTGACTCGTGCAGAAGAGGAACTAATATTAGCAGTACAAGCCTTCAGACAGCAGGCAGAAGACCAGAGTGACAGCGAGGACGACGAGCTTTCAGATGACGGCACATGTGGAAACTATTGAATTTTAAAAATCCATATTTGTTTTCTCAACGTTCTTACAACCTATCCAAAATTAAAAAGTGTGTCATTTCTACTCTAAACATAGTCCAAATTAAAAGTACAAAATCAAAACTCGACTCTATATATCTGCTTCTCACGACTCGCTGTGCTGTTGTGTATAGAGTTTTAAAATTTTGCCCTGTGACTTTTCACCTGCAGCTGGCAATTTGCAGGCTACTCTAGTAAGTAATCCATTTACATTTTCCTAATTTTTATTTACTTAGTTTCTTTGCATTCATTCAATTTATTATCTTATTTACTTGTTTATTTATGTTTTTGATAATTTTTTCGCTTTCTAAATTAATTAATACCTTGATTTCATTCTACCTTACTTTATATTATGATGCAAAAAAAATTGCAATCATTTTCATGCGTCCGACAGTAACATATATAACTAATGTGACGACCTGACATACCACTTTGAGTAGGTTATGGGTACTCCTTTACTCCTTCAGAAAGTGGTATGAATTTGGATCCTTGAAAGCAGTACTTGCATTGTGATATATATTTACTTGTTAGAAAAGGGAAAGATTTGTAGTAATCTAATTAACTATCCATGTACAATTATGATTTGTATTTGGAAGTCTGTAAAAATATCTTTTTTTAAGGTTTGATATCGTTCTGATTTATAGCTTGTTTACAGTTACCTAATAATTAAATTAGTTAGTGACATACACTACCAACATACTGTAACTTTAGATAAAGTACATAAATATTTAAACACTGTTTTGGTTCTGATTTGTTTGGTTCCGCAGTAGATTGTATTTACTTGCTGCTCTGCATATCCAGAACATGCTAACCCAGACGCAGCCAGACCATTACCATCCAGTCAAGTCAAACATTGCACACGCACACCCACCCCATCAACTGATTAGTGTATTTGTCGTGACGACAGGTTAACTTTTTCCAACTAGCTGTTCATTTGTTAGGAAGAAAAAAAATATTTACAGCCGTTCGTTTTCGAAATTGACCTTGTATTTCTTCAATTTCATAATATAAACAAAAAACTAAAGACCACTATGCATAGTCCGTTAGTCCGTTGCTCAAAATATATTTGTCAATTTGTTATTTGTTTCTTCATATTTTGTTATTTTAAAAATCCAAGTTTTTTTTTCAAAATCATTCCGTAGTAATTCCTTTTCAAGTAGTTGCTTTAATAATACACTGGGTGGTAGACCTTTTCAATTGCACTAACGTCTGTCAACTGCCTACATCATTCTGACATTTAACATTGTGCGAGAGATATGAATCAGGCTGAAAAGGATGCGTTTGAATGGGATGGTCATTGGGATGTCATTGACGAGGGACGCTTTTCTAGAATCTTTGGATATGCCTACATTACTGAGAGTAAGTAACTTGACCCAGTACGAAATAATTCGTTAGATTTCCTAATTTGACGCTAATTTCTAGTGCAATAATAGAAGATTTTACATGTGTGTGTCTCTCTCTCTCTCTCTTTTCCTTTTTATTGTATTTAGATGACAAGAGTGGCCGAGAATCTCAGAACGCACTACCGTTGATCAAAGCATACATTGATAGAAACTTTAAAAACGTTCCACCATGTCGCTGTGTTCCAGGCGCAATAGGAAAAAAATGTATGAACGAGACTTGTTCAAAGGTCAACGCTGGACAGGAGTGTGACGAAAAATGTAATAATAAAGGAGATGCAGTTTGTATGAATCGTGGGTAAGTTTCTTCCTATCATTCCTCCCAAACGCTATGCACATCTTTTCTGTGCTTTTATCAATACTATAATCACGCCATCACGCGTACGTTAAATGTCTACATCTGCATGTGTTTCTTTTCTTTCTTTCTTTTTTTTCTGCCATCAAGTCTTTTGAACAGGGATTGGAAACCAGTCAAGATCGTGTCGCGTGGAGGTGCTGGTTTTGCACTCATTGCTTGTATCCATATTGGTGCGAATGAATTAGTAATCGAGATCACGGGCCTTGTCATCTGTGATATCGATAACCCTCACAAGGAGACACGACGCTATTCTATAGATATTGTTCCAAATTGCAAACGAAGCAAGGCGGTTGTGATTGAGAGCACGAATATGGGGAACTTGGGACGATACATTCAACACAGTCATCGACCATCTTGCAGTGTCCGTATTAAACGCGTAGGGGATGAGCTGAGACTTGGAGTTTATACCATAAAGAGTATTAGCCCAGGAACCGAACTTACCTGGGATTATGGTAAAAACTACCGTCACTTGGAAATTGAGGTATGTCAATTCAACAATTTTTATTTAAAAAAAACCAAATTGGAATCTATACAACATATTGGGCGTACTCAAAACGGATTGAGATTCAAAGTTTAAGAGATTATTGGGTTAAAATTTTAATACATTAAACTTTTAACCAAACGTTATGTGAGTGACCACAGTTTAAGAGGGTTAAAATTTAAAAGTTAAAAGTTTATGAGGTTATCACATTCGCGCCAAATTCAAACGGCTGTTGTTATTTTATCATCATGCATGATATGCTGCATAAGCATGAATCACCTGTTTGTGTATCAGCTACCCTTGATAGTGTAGCCCAAAATACTACCTCTTCAGTTGCGGTTTACAAGTTTTGCTATGCCCAAAATACATACGTTTAACCTCCTGATTTTAACCCTCGGTTTTATTGCGGAGGTTAATGGATTAAAGTTTAAACCTTTAACCCACTTTTAAACCTGTTAAACTTTTAGCCTCCAATTTTTTGAGTACGCGGATTTTTACATTTTTTTGTCGTAATCAATCATCTATTCCATTAATATAAATAAAACTGTTTGTGATAATACAATCTGAATCCTAAAGTAATTTTTGGTTTATTAATAATTGTAAAGACTTGTGCCTGCCATGACTTGGAAGTTTGTCCTGATGCGTATGCTAGAACAGTTGAAAACCTGTCAATTGTGCCAATAGGGAGCCGATATCCCGCAGCTGAACCTAGAGACTTGCCACCATTCCATGATACCTCAGTGCTCCCTAAACACAAATGCCCTCCACTACCATTTACGGAGGAATATAGGGGTCGATATTTACTTCAGCAGTGGCGTAGGTTTTGCATGGGACCGGCTGCAGCTCTTTTACCAGAATGGCCAGAATACATCCCAAATCCAAACACGCTTGCACAACTGGAATATCCACTTCAGCCTCGATATACTATACAATATTCTCCAGCCCAACGAGGACCCTTTTACCCACAGCTTGAATTTTCTCCACAATCTCCTCCTCCTCCTCCTCCTCCTCCTCCTGTGGCTCCGTGTTTACTACGCCAGCTTGACTCAAACCCAGTAGCGTCATCATCGATTCGTACCTCACCAAACTTTCTGAAACAAGACAGTAGGCCAGCAAGTCTGTGTTCCCCAACTAGATCTCCTGTGAACTCGTTTCCATCTCCGCGAAGGGTTGATCGAGACGACTTTGAATCTCCCTGTCCACGGCCATCTTCACCACGACCCATAACCCCCTGCTCAGCAATGTCTACAGGCTCTAGACCAGCAACGCCACGGCCCATAACCCCCTGTTCACCAATGTCTATTGAATCAAGACCAGCAACACCACTCTCAAATCCACGAAACTCTCCGGCTGCTTCTCGATCAAGACCACCAACACCACGTAGTGCTACTACTACTACTACTGCTGCTCCTGCCGCTCTTCTTGATTGTGAAGAGTCCTCATCACTACTACCAACATCAACAACAACACCACAGTCTATTCACATCCATATAGACATGAGACCAATTACTCATACAGCAGCAGCGGTGACTGCTACAGATGAGTCTGCAGCAGCATATTGTGATCCTATAATTACTGGAAAGAAGAGAAGATACGGTACTCGTCATGAGCCAATGGTTGGTTCCTCAGGCTCCACCGCATCAACAACAACAACAACAACAGCAGGAGAAGCAGGTACAGGAGGTGTGGCAAACAAGAAGTCAAAGAACCCAAGACCCCCTTCTCCAGATATTTGTGATATGCAGTATGAACAACCGGGTCCCTCATCTTCTGCCGCTATCCGACCCCAACCAAGAATTGTGCGTGGAAAAGTAGTAAAAACAACAACAACAACAACAGCAACAACAAAGGCTAAAAAGCAGCAAGGACAACAGGAAGAGCAATGTCAAGATCAAGGTCAACAGCAACCTCCTCCCGCAGCTCCTACTCTTCGTCGTACAACTAGGATTATTGGACCTGCAAGGACTGTAAGAACTCAGACTCCACCTCCGCTTCCTCCTAATAGTCCACCAACTCGTCGTGCTCCAAAAAAGCTCCCTAGAAAACTACAAAGTTGTCAGAGGGAGGCTGAAGCAGCAACAGCGGCAGAACAACCTCCAGCTATTGCAGGGCCTTCCAGAGCTACTCGAAGACAACAGGCTCCACAGCGACCCCCTGCATCTGCCCCTGCCTCTGTCCCTGCCCCTGCCCCTGCTCAGCCTAGTAATCCAGATGCATTGCAGGCAATGATAGAGGCGGTTGTGGCAGCTGCAAGAGCCATTGCGAGAGAGCACCACCACGTTGTGCCACAGTTTGGAAGGCATGTTGGTCGCCAACAGAATCAGCCCTGGATGTGTGGTAATTGTCCAAAGATTTTTAATGACATTGACGTTTTCCGTCGCCACGTGCAAAGTCATCAGGGTGCAAAATTGTTTCCCTGTCCTCAGCCCGCATGTGGGAGGTGAGTATATAATATTATATATATTACATAGTTCGATGATGTTCTCTTTTTTCTTGCTTTTTTTCTTGATTATATTTTGTATTGTTAATCTAACCTGACTAATTGTTTTGTTTTTTCTAAATAGAAGCTTTAATTCGGCTGATAATCTACGTGCTCATATGAAGACCCACCAACCCCAACGAGAGCGGTATGGCTGCCCTGGGTGTGGCAAGGATTATGGGAGACGTGCGGACGCCAATGCACATATGAGAAAAACAAATTGTCCAATCCAAGACTGCATTGTGATCCCGGCTCCATCCCCACCACCACCACCAGCAGCCCAGCAACGACAAGAGCGGATTGAAGAGGATGAGCAGGATGAAGAGTTGGAGTTTGGTCCCTGTGGACGAGTGCAACAACAGCAAGGTCAATCCCAAGCAGGGAGACCACTTTATCTCCCTAGACGAATCCCTTCTGCCCCCACAGCTGCTCAACGTCCTGGAAGACGTGGAAAACCCAAGGTCCCTCAACTTCCTCCTGCTGCGACTACTACTACTGCTGCTGTCTCTCCTGCCAATCCTGAGGATGATGAAGGGGATGAGAATTCCGGTGAAAGTGATTGAATAGTTGCTTCGATAAAGCGATCCAGTCTGTCATGTCTTTTACCTTGCAAGTCTACTGACACTGAATCTTTAATTCAATCCAAAAAAAAAATACAAATCGACATTTAAGCTACTTTAAGCAATCTTCAAAATTAACAATAACAGTTCAAAAAGATAAAAATCAAGATTAGAAGAGTAACCAAATTTACAAAGTCTACAGTTTTCAAAATTACAAAGTCTAAAGTTTTTTTAAAAGGAATAAATAATGTGAGAGTAAAACTAATATAACATGTCTTGAGTTTTTCATTTTCATTTTAATTTTAGTGTTAAGTTAAATACCAAATAAATATACTCTATCAATTTAAAATAAAGGAAATCATTCATTTACGGAGATTCTGCGTGTGCAAAGAAGTGAAACCTCATCATCATGGCAAGTAGAGACCCCCAAAAAAGCATAACATAATTTTATAAAATCCTTTGGCATCTTTGAGTTGATAATTCACGCATAATTCCAAATATTATGAAACACGTCATACTTTAGGAACTTAAATGAAATTCATTACTTCATCCATGCATGAGCATGCATATACAAACCTGCGTGTATGCATATTTTTCGCCATCGTGGCGACAATTTTTCATCTACTATTCATAGAAATAATTAATTTAATGTTCGAGTGTTGATTGTATCTGATAGAGACTGCGATTCTCTATCTATTAGTAGCAATCAGAACTGATTTTGATTGAAAAATAGATAGAAGAGTTTTAAAAAACTAAAACGATTTAATCCAAGCGTGGTGAAGGGAAGACTTCAAAAGTCAAGAGCTTATGATGACAATGGGATTTCTCAATGTTGTTTAATTTTTTACAGCTTTTCAGTGCTCTTGGCTGCATTCTCCATCACAATCTCTTCAATTTAATGCCAAGTTTGACCAACTTTCATCATAAACTATCCATCTTTATCAATTTTGGCTCATCACGCTTGGATCAAATCAATTTAGTCTTCCATGACCCCCCATTTTAGTTTTTAACTAAAATTAAATCTGATTGCAACTAATGTATAGAGAATCGCATTCTCTATCAGATGCAATCAACTTCAGATGACATACATGATTGCTTTTAGGAGGATTTTTGTAAGAAATAGCAAAAATGCCTATTGTTGCATTATCGATGCACATGTACATATCTGCATGTGATAATGAATTTCATTTATGTCGGATCCCGATGATTTTTCCAATATTATTATGACCTATTACAGCCAGTCTAAAGAGTTACAGTTTATTAATAACAAATAAACTCGCTTACACGTAAACTTTTGTCGTTCTTTATTTTTCATATTCACTTTACCCACAGTCCAACTGTGGTTAGTCAGTGAAAAGCCAATTACAAGGTAATTCGTTAGGTGAGATGCATATTAAAATGTTTGCTGCAATTAATTCTAATTTAAAAAAACACCTATTTAATGGACAATTAATATGTAATTGGAAAGTATCCATGCATTGTGTTAGCCATCTAAAGTTTTAGACTTGGGGTATTGCCTAACCTATACTTCCTGTCAACATCCGCATCAAGAACAGTCAGCGTATTAGTATATGCCATATGCTATCCAGCAGCAGCAGCGTGCATGTTCGAAGAATCATAGAGTGAAGGGTCATGAGAAAAGCAAACGCAAAATTCAAGTGGTTTGCTTCAACCATAAATTGAAGGGTAAAAAGAAAGGCTGATGATGATGATGAGAATGACGATGATGATGTTGACGTAAGCATTTGTCCCGATCCCTTCCTTCGCGTAATTTAATGCATTTAACTCATCCCACCATCCTCATTCCATTCCCATCCTCATTCCATTCCCATCCTCATTCCATTCCCATCCTCATTCCATTCCCATCCTCATTCCATTCCCATCCTCA
>JAQGAH010001967.1:0-10210 GCA_034696885.1 Lepidocyrtus paradoxus | reverse complement strand
AGCATCATATTGGTATAGAAAACTAATACATTTCTCGACTTGTACTGTACTTATATATAGATATGATAATTGCAAAGAAAATATCAAAGCATACAACGGATCATAATTAAAGGATTTACCATAAAATCCAATTTTGGCTGTGACGGCGGATAATAAAACTTTCATTGGTGCACTCTAAAAAAATACTTAAATAGTCTTACAGATCATTTTAGATAATTATTACGTTCCAGTACTTTAATTTTGGGGTATTTTAATCCTTCCTTCTATTTCATGGTAGTAGTATGTATATATATATAATTTGCTACGCATTCAGCTGGTTAAATCTTTAGTACATATATCCTTCAGATTTGAAATCGTCTGCTGTCTTTTTTTGTTTGCTTTCACCATAAAAAATAATTATTTACTATTTTCAAAAAAAAAATCATTTTTACAGGTTTTAATAGAAAAAATTATTATCACTTACGTATAGAATTATTCCATGTATAAAAAATATTTTATTAGAAAGTTATTTTAGAGTAGCTACTTTACTTAGGTTAAAATCTAACGTGTAAGGAAACAATACTTAAGTTGTGTGTCTGTCACTGGATGTTGCTTTCACTGGCGACAATATCAAATCCATGTGACGCACCAACCGGAACTCAAACATATCAAAATGTTGTACATAAAACATATCTAACAGCTAGAATTTAAGAAATATCCATATTTAATTAGCAAATTATTTGTACCTACGTATGGGTACTTATATCAATAATATACATATATGAAGAAATGGAGGAGAGTGAGATAGGAAAAAAAACTATATAAAATATCATCCTTTTTGCTAGACTGATCTCCACAAAAAAAATCATAAAGTTAGTTCAAGTTTTATATTCATAGTTTCAAGTTTAATGAAAGAAGACTTTATTTCTTCTGATCATTTTTCATTTGTCTCTTAAACATATCAGGACGTTTATTAGGTTAATTTAGTATAATACAGATCCACTTTAAAAATTTAGATAAAATGGCAACATCCAAATTATCAAAAATTGATTTTGATTAGGTTTAGACAAAATAAGCTTAGCTAATAATAGAAAGAAGGAAGTTGTTTCATATCTAATCCAAAGTTTGTGATGAAAATTAAAAAATGCGTAGAAAAATTGAAGTAGTCAAGTTATAGTTAGGAATATCTACAATTTATGTATTTATGTACTTAAGTAAATGGAACTATATGGAATTATCGTAAGCCATGCCATGAAGCTAATCAACCAAAGAACTAAAGTTAGTAAACTGCCGCCTCCTTAAATCCTTGGCCAGGTTTATCTTCAAGGTAAATTTTGCTGGAGGCCTAGTATTCTTGTAAAGTAGTAGTATACGGATGCTTAAAAATATAAATAAAAAGAACTGGATGATTGTATCAGGAATATTTTTGGTCATTTATGGAAGCGTTGGTGAGAGTAAACTAAACGAATACAAAACTAGCTTGAGACTATATGGATGTTAGGTAGCATATCAAGCTGCAAATTGCATATTTGTAAGAAAGGATTGGAATAAACTGTAGACAAATCAACATAAACCAATTTTAAACGTAAATACAATCATAAAAAATATTTAATTTCTTAGGACTTCTTGAGCAACTGGTTATATGTATATAAATACAGCTACAGCCAGTGAATGATAAGTATATATAATCTGGATTTAATTTATTTTCTCCATTCTTCATACCTGCCTTTGTCTTTTAGGACAGAGCAGTTGCGAGTGTTCAATCTAGTCAAATAAATTACAATAGTTACGCTACACGTAAAATTGTATTATTACTTAATCAAATAGTTAAAGTTAAAATATGTAATATATGGCATAGTATCTGTTCAATATTAATGTATGCATGATGTTATACATGCTGGATTCTATTTCGTTCCCTAAAACGCAAGTTACATAAACTTATTGCAGTTCATGAATATTTCAAACATCCCGTTTGAGTTAAATTAAATAGATGAGTTTAACATATTTGATATAAATTATTCTTGAAATAAAACAGCAGCAAAGTTTGTAAAGCACAAATGATAAAATATTTGTAAATACGACTTATTATTGTCAAGCTTTTTTTTAGATCATAGACACAATATATCACAGTATTCATCAGATTGATCTCAAAGTAGACGGACATATATTAATATACGTAACTACCATTATGTACATATATGGCAAGTCATGTAAGTATACGAGAGAAAACGGAAATCCACCCACAGTTTCATGCACAAAATTCTATCATCAATTTCATTTTTTTCCGTATTCTACCCTCAGCATGTCATTAGTTGTTGTCATTATATTGATTTACGTGCGAATTTTCACATGTGTCATGTATATTGCGTGCACAATATCTATTGTTTGTACATGCTTGAATACACTTTTCTTCTGTACGAATACACAGAGAACGTGTCAGGGGAAAATTTTCATTTTCTTCCATTCTTATCATTTCCTTATGTAAGTATATGTTGATGATACTGGAAGCAAACGTACTACAAATTTAGCACAAATTTAAGTATAATTTAAAACGTAAATAAGGATAATAATTAAGAAAAAAAAAGTAGCTGTGAATACTTTTGCGTAGAACATATACAGAGTCAAGAACAAACTAAAAATGGTCATATGTATGTCAAAGTGCATACTCAAGTGTCCATTTCGTAGTGGTGTATTAGCAATATAAATGTTTTCAAAAATTATGTATAAATTTCATAAGTAACTTGTAATAATGCAAATGTATATCATAGTATATTTAATATTTTAGCAATATTTCTGTGTGAGAAAATATACTCGTACTGTGAGTTCATTATACAGTTTCCTAAGTAGATAGAGTTGTCTATTTATTATTGTTGATGTTCATACATTACTTATTAATGAAATGATGTTATGTAATCTACTTACCTAACCGACAACATGCAATCTAGATCGTCATACCATAAGTCATATCATCCTATGTCACTGTCACTTGTACATTGAGACGTTGTCCCAAGATCATTATCTATTTATCTATTTTCCTAGTGTAGAATTAAATTTCCACGAGTAAACTTTAATATTTTGCCCATTAAATGCACAATGATGTTGACTTAAAGTTTGGAGCTGTTCTGTTGTGGGTTTTTAGCATAAAAAATATGAATGAAAATGAATACTACATATGTAATAATGGAGTTGAATAAACATGTTATATAAGACGTGTCTAAAACATTGCCTTTCCTTTCTTGCACATTTTTCACACACTCGTACAACAGAAATGCATCGTAGTACATGACTCGTAATATGCATTTGACTACTACTTTCACTGAAATTTCCCTTTACCCATAAAACCATAACATTATTAGCCAAGTCATACGTATGCTCTTTGCTTTCATTCATTCATATAAGTTCTTTTTGCTATCGCACCGTTGTCCTCCTCATCGTCCTCATCATTATCATCATCATGCCATACGTTATGAATGAAATTATCTGTTCGTTCGACGCTCCTCATCCATCTCCTTCATATATTAAGGGGAAGGGGTGCAGAAGGAGGATGGAAAGTAGATCCGTTAATGGAAGGAAGCGACCGCGGAAGATATAACATGAGCAGCAGGCGGTCCTGTCTAGCTCTTGTCATTGATATGAAAATTGCGGTTTGGGGAATAAAGATTGTAATAATATACATACCCTTTTATGCATGCATGTTCAGAAGGAAGAACTGCATCTTTCTCACTCCTTACCCAATATATTTAGCTCTGAACACGCAGCATGTGAGATATTCTATCATCATATTATCATTTCATCTCTTGCGGGATTACATTGCTTCCAGCAGACTTTCAAAACCAGAGTGTATATAACTTTCCCTGCTGGATGGAAACATTATACGAAATTATTATTACATTTTTGCCATTAAAATGTATATTTTTTTGTGAGTCAAGTTGGAAAATTTTGGGATACGTGTGCTCCCTTCCCTTCTCCGTGCCTTGCGGTTTTTAAGTATCATGCTGCCGTTTCAAATTTTAGGAATGGAAACGCTCACACTGTAGTGAAAAAGTTTAAGGTCTCTAGAGATGGAAAATGGGGAGTGAGACTGAGGTTTTTTATATCTATACCTTTAGGCCCTTACAAATATGTGGAGCAAATGAGATTTAAACTTTTATAGTAAGGATTCCTGAATGCTCAAAAGTCAAAAATATTGCTTGACGGTTGTAGGCCTGCAAGTTGGTCTAGGGTTTTGAAATTCTCATTTCTCCCCACGCGAGTTTGATAATGTATAAATAGATAGTAGATACCCAAAGGATCAATTACACATAATAATCTGCTCGATCCTTGCGTTGGTGACAAAAAGTACATCTAGGTTGGGAGAGTTGCTGTAAAAAAGCAATTTTTAGCGAGGAAAGTTTTCCGCGATTAGAAGGCTTGAGTCTTGAGGAATGAGTTATGATTTTGTAGAAATGTAGTTTTAGTTTTGAGATTATAAACGCTCGTTGTTTTATTCTTCTATTTTTTTTGTGAGTTAAAAAAGATTCATCTGCAAATCACCTTTCAGAGAAAATATAGGAAATGATCCATTTGCAATTTTCTCACAAAATAAAAAAAATACACAAACGACAGACTTTAAAAAAAAGCATTTGTATTGACTGTGACTGTGACTGGTATGACTGCTAGATATTTGGGATATAATATTTTCTCCTTCTTATTGCTACCATCGCGTTGTGATTGAGATTACGTATTTTAGTGTAGCTTTATGAAAAGAACAATATCTCACTGCACTGCTTGTATAGTGATTAGCTTATAGCACGGTCAAAAGGAAAACCTGCGACCGCTTAATCAGCTTCATTTTTCCTGATTACCATTGTGTTGGCAAGCAAATCTATTTGTACATTCTCTCCCAAAGAAAGATCTTTGGTACATGAACAGTTGGGGTAATGCTTTTTCCACTTGCTAACATCTTCTTTTCATGCACATGGTACAGTTACAAAAAGCTTCTCGTACTTCTTCTCCCAACAAAAAATCCCGATTTACTCAATCTCCTGAAATTGTAAGGGTTCTTTTCTCCCTTCCCAGTATAAGTATTAGCGTAATCAGCAAAAAAATCCTTGTTCCTTTTTGTCTGCGGTGATGGGATGTGGTGTGGTGTTGTGTGAGCAAGAAGGGGAAAATGAAAAAGAAATTCTTTATTTGATGTAGCTAGCGAGCCATTTTTCTTGGTGTGGTGAGCGAGCGGTGTGAGCTTCCCAGCCTCATTATCCTTTTTGTATAACGGTTTCCCTGTACCGCTTTTATGTCATCTCAAAGAGAAAAGAGAATTGTGAGAAAAAGTTAATTCGGTTGGACACTTTATTGTCCCATTAATCTTGGGGAAAATATAATTTGGATTTTGGACACCTTTTCTCTCTTTCTTTTCTCTCTTTCTAGATGTAAAAAAAGTATGAAAGGAATCGTTAATTTTTTGTTACAATACAGTGTGTTATTACTGTTAAAGGTAGTTTTACTTTGAGTTTCTGTCGGATAGCGAATAAAGCGTGGTGGCTGCAATGTTAATAATATCCATTTTTAACATGTAAATACATTTAAATAACACGAGTCACAAAAGACAAATGCAACCAATTTTTTTCTTCAAATTTTTCGGATTCCAGAGTTGGTAGCTTGCTATTCCTCTCGTTAGATGATTTTAGTAATTTTTTAAGTAAACATTAGTAAAGGGGGAATCGATTTCTTTCACTGGTCCCCCTTCAATATAAGTAAATATTCTGGCAGATAGAAAATCAAAGGGAGGAGAGAGAGACATTCACTAATAACATGGTTTGGCATTATCTATTATGCCGATGGTGAAAGAAAAGACAAGTTTGACGCTTTGATCATTCCCTAGTGACTACTTGGCTCACGTAATTTGTTCCTTTAATCATGTTAATTTGAAAGATAAAATGTACAAACTGACAGACTGCATTCGCATTCGGAGGAACAGAGTAAAAAACTTTTATTCTGGCCATTACCATCTCTTAAATGTGCATGTTTTCTATAAAAGTATAAGTGCATGCTGATAGCTGATGTATAAAAGTTGTTTCTCCAATGTGCAAATGCCTAGTTAGAATTGTTGGATATTTGTTTGGTAGTTTAGCCTCCACTTTTCATACCTATCCCTTTTGGCTGGAATTGGACTGTACCGTTTCATCTAGCTCTGTTTTTACTAATTGCAAATAATATTTTCAAGTGCATACCGTAAAGCAGTTTATTTATACGCTCCCTTCCCTACTCCCAATAGTCCCAAATTTGCCAGAGCCGAACTCATTAAATTTTAACTACGGTAAAAAGTTGAAGAATGGAATATTGCTCTTTAAGCAAATAAAGTTCTCGACATTGGCATTCTCGAGAGTGGAAAAGACAATTACGTTAGCAACATTGAATGGGAAGGGCCTTTGCTCTTAAAGCACCCTTCTGTTATCCCTGACATGCCTTGTCTTCTTCATCTATCTTTTTATCTCCTATCTAAAAGTTAAGTCTGTGCTACACATTTTTTTTAGTGAAGCTCTCTGCATCCTTGCCTTTAATGCAAGTTTAGACTTTTAGAGGAACGACTCCCTTGAGTATATGCCACATTTGCTTGCTCGCTTTTATACTCCGCAACAAAAGTAAACTAGAAGCCTGTAATGATTACAATGACACTATGCAGCAAACAAAGAATCGGGAGAGATTTCTAAAAGAGGGGTACAAAATGCAGAGAGCAAGTGTGATGATAAAGAATGAAAAGTTTCAGCTTAGCTCAGCTCGACAATAATAATTTGATAATGCTGATAAATCATACAAACACAACTTTTGCATCTTGAATTGATTTCACTGTATTTCCCAAAACAAGTGTCTTACTTTGTACTGTAAAGTCTCGTCCTCGTCATACGCTGCGTAGCTTCTGGAATACTTTGGAATACAAAAAATGACGAGAGTTTCGTCATTTTTTGAGACTTTTCACTAACACTAAATAAATATTAATGCAAATTTTGGCTTCTCCTCAGCATCATCAAGTGGAAGAAAGGATAAGTGGTCCCAGAGGGAATAAATAAGGCAAGCAAAATTCCACAACATCATCACCATAATTCTAAAGAATATACTTCTGATGAAATGATGAAAATTTACTGGAGGAAGAAAGCAAGAGAGCATGCAGGCAGGCATGGCCAACCATATAATTGTATAAAGTCATCATCGAGTTTGTAGGGAAGGGAAAGAAGGAACCTCATTGAGGATTATAAATGCTGATGATATTGCTCACAATAAGACAAAAAGAAGATTAATAGAAGTAAATGAAGATTACTTTGCTTAATTAACATTCTTAGATGGAGAATATGAGTCGTAAAAGGAAAAACCATTTGGTGATGTGATGACGAGTTGAGTAGGCAAGGAAAATATAAGAAGGAAAATAATAAAAGCACGTTTTTATGATTATTCCCATGTGACAGTGTGCCCCTTGGCTCTTCTTCCAGCATCATTCTAAAACAACAATGAAAGTAAACCCTCCCCTCAGGCTTCCATTTCTCCATCTCCCTGCTCTGAACTCGCAAATGAATGTATATAAAATAAACTTTGTCTTGCTTTCATTTAGTATGCATACATGTACACCTTCTACAATCTGCATTGTTTAAAATTCTCCACGCCAAACAAACTCGAGAATTTTCCTTGCCTTTACAGGTTTAACATTTCATGCTTATCATCAAGTATGAAACCTTGAATAAAGCATGGGCAGTTAATTAATGCTGATGCACATATGAATTTTTAAAGAAATAATTTTCATATTAAATTGAATGACTTTAAAAATTCCGATACAACTTTATTTTGTTTTATAATGGAACATTGAATTTCAATTCTCATATTGGCTCATATTTTCCTCTGCAATGTTTGCAATCTGTCACGTGGACTTAATTATTATTAAATTTTAACAAAACAACATTGTTTCAAAAAACAAATAAAATGACTAATACTGAATTTTTTCAAAGTAAAAAAATGAACAAGTGTAATTTACAATTTTTTGGAAACCTGATTATTGATCACAGTTGGACGAGTTTCTAAAACTATCCTGGTTAATAAATTACCTAATGTGATAAAAAATTTGGAAAAATCCTAGTACCTATAAATGCTTTATCGCTATCGTAAGTAAGAAAAAAAATTGCTATTGGCAGTTGGCATATAACGGCGAGGCACAAAGTGTTCCAACAATCCTTGATTTTTAGCCATAGAACCCACCATAGCCAAGTCCGTAATGGGGATATCCTACAAAAAAAATGAATAAATTAGCATATTTTTACGACTAATTTGCATCAATTTGCATGCCTCAATGACCTCGGTATCCATAGTAACCTGGGTAACCATATGCCCCGTATCCCCCGTATCCCCCGTATCCCCCGTACAATCCACCCCCATAGTAGCCGCCATAGTAGGGGTAGGCGCCATATCCACCATAGAAGGAACTGGCAGTCTGAAGATCATCCTTCTTCTCAGCAGCAAAGACGCAGGTCATAATGGCGAAAAGAACGATAAGAACCTGAATGGAAAACAGTAAACGTTAACTTTAAAAAAAATATATATAGAAAACTTGTACACTTTTGGGCTGAAATGTTAAAAGTTCCTGCTTACGGTAATTCTAGCCATTTTTAACTCTTGTTGGAAACAATCCGGTGGAATGATTTACTGGAAACAATTGTTTGCACAAACGTAACAAAATCGACAGTGAAGAGGGAAGCTGGGCTCATCCGCCTTATATATACGATGGCAAAGCACGAAGACTAAATAAGTGCGTAATTTCCCAGCAATCATACCTAGCGAAAAAACACAACAAGGCATCTTTTTTTTTCTTGAATTGTTTTAGTCTCCAATCGTTTGCGATATAGTAGCACCGATATACTCCCCCGACTCAACGTGCATATAAATACATAAACAGCCCTGTCTAGTTAGAACAGGTGTTATTACCTCATCTAATCATAATCATAAATATATATCTCAATGTTCTGCATGCAATCTTGAAGAGTTAAAATGTTAACATTTACTCCACAAAGATTTTATCCTTTTGTTTAAAGGACGCGAATATGTTTTTATATAAAGGACAGCAGCAATATCATCATCAGACAGAAAAAAATTTAATACCAGATTTAACTTTAATTATAGGGGGTATAGAGGTCTATCTTTGTGTATCAAGTAGATAACCTTACAGAAGGCTGTGAGATTTACCGTACTAGAGGGTGGAAGGAAAGCATACACATTTGCAATAAAAAACATGAGCCTCGTACATGCAACTGTGGTGCAGCGATCTTGTCACTAACCTTTAAATAATCATTGACTCCGAACTTATAATAATAATTATTGTGATTATACTTTATCTTTAACATACTGCACACCACCTACCTATCTAAATGGGACTTGTACATATACATTTATAAAGTGGTAAGTTGGTCCCATTCTAAACGAGCCTCAAAGATGCACATTTTCACATACTTTATACATAAATACAATAAAGTTCCAAATACATAAGCAAAGAGGGGGATGATGTGAGGATAAAGCAATGGCACAGCATTGCTGGATGAATTATGTTTTGTAATTTTTTCCCTAAATGCAAAAGACAAAGCTTAAAAAAGTGTCATTGGTTATCACTTTGTTCATTAAATGTTGCCTCTGGTCATGAGTTTTGATCATGGTAAACTGATTTTCAACTTTTTAATGCAGAACTATTAAAGAATAAGTCACGCATTGGCTTGAGAGAACAAAGTTTTAATTGGCTGTACTACAATTGTGACTATCGAGGTGTATGGTGGGTGTCCCTGTAATTTTTAAACAATTTTGCTTTTAGGATGATAATGGATGATCCCACATATACAAATAAATGCAACGGGAAAGATTGAGAGAAGAGAAATTCATAAAGTTAAGAGAGGAAATAAAATTTATTGGTCCGCCTACTAGAGTATTTATTAGTCATTTTTTAAGCAAAGAAAGTTACATGAAAGTGAAATATGTTCATACGCACACCTCCACATATATATGATACTTGACAATAAAACTAACAAAAGCAATGGTCACTTTGAAGGAGATTTACCATTATCTTCATGTTAATTTGAAATGAATTATACTTATTGATGCGCAATTTATCCATTTTTTGTCAAAAACAAATAATTTTGGATCACATCAAAATCATAAGCATATCCATTTTTTTCCTTCATGGAATTTTGCGTCACCGATGTTTCAAGGTCATGTTGCATGGATG
>JAQGAH010001966.1:0-10212 GCA_034696885.1 Lepidocyrtus paradoxus | reverse complement strand
GGATTCTAACATGTAACTCATTTGTTAATGTATTTCTGAATCTGCAATAAAGAGACTAATAATAATAATAATAATAACCGCAAGGCTTGGGCTCGTATAATTCTTGCTTCTAGTTATGTCTGAGTGCAAAACAGAATAACTACTCCATTAGCGAAAACCCTTTATATTGACTGAGTATGAATGCATAATAACTCTAATAACATTAAGAAAATAAGAAAAGCACTCCATTAATATAAAATATATTAAGTACTACCAATAATAGATATTTTTACTCTCAGAAAGCATCGCACATCGCAGTAGTCACGAGACGCTAAGCCGGCGACGTGACCAGTAGTGAGGAGAAGCCGTACATGAACAATCCGCAATCAGACAGAAGTTGGAGTGTGTGGAAATGATTAAATTCTTCTTCGACCTGGTCGCCAATACAAATTGATTTCCCGTAGGCATTTATATTATCGTTAAAGTGCACTTATAGCAATTTGTCTATTTCTTCACGTCTTGCCCTGCTTATGCTGTAATTTAATTTGCATGAGTGAAACTAAAATATCAGGTCGAAGCTTAAATACTGTCACGTAATTATTGATTATAAGGAAATTATGATTATTCATGATGGCTACGAACGCTACATGGCTTTCAATAATATCGTTGTCTGCAAGCACAACTTTTCAATGACTGGATACTTGGGATGAATGATAAAGCCATTTCGATATAAATATGATTTGTGGATGCAACGTTTTAAAACTAGGTAATTTGCTATTACTCCTTGATATAGATTCCTATAATCGATACAACTCCCACTTTTCTCCTTACCTTATTCTATAAAATAGTTAACTAAAACTAGTTACCCATGTTGTAAAAAATAACTACGCTTTGGGCAAATTTTTGAAAAAACCTTCATCAAACTAGCATTTATACCAGTCCTTCAAGCGCTACAACTAAATTTCATTCCAACAGAGTCACCTTCAAATTTCCACTGAAGTAAAAGTAATAAAAGTGTTTACTTTAATGGAATACTAATGCAAAGCTACTTATTCCACTTGTGAGAGCTACCTTCAATTTTATCTATTTTTCGCGATAAAACTGCGAGCAACAAAAAATTCAAACTGCATACATTCATTGCAACATAAAAATGCAAATATTTTAGCTCCTTTTTACCTCCCAACGCATCCGTCCCCAATCCTTGAATCTCATCCGATAAAACAAATGGAAACCTTACCAATCAGCGATAAATTATCTGCCTCACACGACGACGACACGATTCGACAACGCAGCTATGTGATGATGGAACTTTTAAACTTTATACATTTATTTTCTTCGAAACGATCAGGGCCAACATGACAAACACATTAAGTATGTACTAGTTACAATCGAACAACCCACCAGCACAAAAGTATTCAAGTTACTTCATCTACAGTTTAAAAAAATCAAGTATCTTCTCAATGGTTTTTATAAATAATCTCAAATCACTCCCAATCTAACCTCAACACACTTTCACCCCGTGCTCGACCAGAGAAAGAAGTTATTTGCAAACAACACAAACTGCTTTATACAATCAAATTGGAAGAAAATCCTAGTTCATGCTATCTTGTCCCTAACCCTCCCAACACTTTTATATGCTAACGGCACGTGCCCATCCGCACTCGACGAGTTCCACTCTTGTTACTGAAAGCGGAGTGAGTCAGCTATAGCGAATTTAACGTCCTATGTACCTACCTATATCGCATGTATATATGGACTACTTTCAAAGTTCACAGGAGTATCAGCAGCGACCAGCGATGCGTTCCGTTGTGTCTATGCTACTGAGCGAGTGAACGAGACGACAACACAGGGCATGTGAACAGCTCGCTTGCCAAAACGCCAGTATATATCTTGAGCAGATTGGTATGTTGGAAGTGTTCCTTACCAAGTTCCAAACCAACTGGCAACTTGCTCCAACTCCAATATTTACTCTGCCGACCTGGTAAAAACGGCAGCAGAGGAGCCAGTTGCTGTAATAGAATCGGGAGAAGCGAAGCTTCCCTTTTCACCTACTCGCTGTTCGTTCACTTCACTTGTATCGATTTTTCCCTAGCCAAGCCAACCCAGGCCAACGGAACTTATATAACGCTAATTCCACATGAGGATGTATGTACATGTGTGCGTTGTTGCTCGCTTCCAGCGTTCCTTCCCGTTTAAGGTACTTTCTAAGAAGGCTACTCCACTATGGGTTAAATATGTATGACAGTTATAGATATAAAATCTTCCATCACCACATCCAAGCAGTTAAGGTAGGTTGGCGAAATACTGTTTTCCTGTAAAGCGCAAGTTTTTTTAAACAAAATAAAGTGGCACACTGGCTGATTTTGGAAAAGAAAACATGATGCTATTGTTGAGGCTAGATCAGCTAGACTCGTCTTCCCCACAGACCGGAATAAACTCCGGCAAAACAAATATGAGCCAATTCATTCCCCACGAAGCATCGCTCTTTATAAAATTCCTTATGGGCACATTATTCATTTCGTTGAGTACACGCCATATTTAATCTAGTAGTCTGTCACTCTTCCATAAGTACAAGTACATTTGGGAAGATAAAAGACAAAAATAAATCTCCCAGTGTAAAACCCTGGGTGCTGACGTGCAGAAAATTTAAAAATTTTCCTCAAAAAGCATCATCTCTGCCAAGAGAAAAAACTAGAAAGGAGCAAAATTCACCTTAATTCCTCTCCTTTTTGATCCCTGTGGGAAGAAGGTAAAGCGGATGAGAAGGTGAGTTTAATTGAAACAGGTGTTCAGTAATGCAAACTGACAAAAAAATTAAGGTTTCCAATGACGCTTCCCTCTTCCTGCTTTGAGTTCTGTAGAAAAACCTCCAGTTTAAGCCATCAATTTAATATGTAGATTAGAACTCAGCAGACTTGATTCACCTTTTACCTTAATCAAATGTATAAATAGAATAAAAAACCTTCCAACATCGCAGATACTCAAAGAAAAGACCATGGGAGGTGGGAGTCGAACGTAAGCTGCTATGCTAAGTACATTTGGAAAAAAAACTAGTGCTAAACCTACATAAATGGATGAGTACATCAATTTACTTCATCAACAGAACGATTGCAGAGTGGTTGGATTGGAGTGACATAATCTCTACAAAGCGTTAGCCCGCAATCCCCATTGAATTGCAAGTGGAAAAAGATTCTCAGCGGCTTTCCCTCTGACATTTCGCTACCCTTACGTAAAAGTAGAAAACCTTGCAAAGAGCAACAGCGTGGAAACAAGCGAGTATTTGTTCAGTGTGGCCAATCTGGAATGAGGAGACCAAGTGGCTCTTCTAGAATAGTTGGCCAATATGCTCCATAGAAGACTATCCCTTGAAATAAGCAACAACAACAATGTACTTATTTCAAAGCTCCTTTATTTAAATCAAACTACATTTCGTAAGATCAGCTCTACTTATAGTATATAGGATACACAAGTAGGGAGGATTCATTTCGCTACCCTTAAATATTTTTATTCCAAACTCTCTTGTTACATTCGTACCCAGGTCGGTGTAATTCCATTGTTATGTGAGTCCATATTTCACAATTCTGGAAATAACTGGAACATCAGTAGGAATCTATAACATTCGCTGTGCTTCTCGAACTCAGCTCTTGTATATTTATGTACATATATCAAATGTATTTACTAACATTCTCAAAGTTTACATTCCCACTCCTGGCTTCCTCTCCTGTTTCCCTAATTTCCCAAGACGGGGATCCAATCTCCCTACTCAATAATCCTTGTGAGAGCTGCTCCCATTCTCCTTTACCTCTTTATATCCTATATCCGGATCTGGAATGGAGAAGTCGAAGTGAAACTGGAAATTTGGAATGCGAAGCACATGGTACCGGCTATAGACAGTGTTTCAGAAAGACAAGAGGAGAATATATGGAATCATAATGGAAGGGGGAAAGAATTTAATAGACCTAGACGTGCCCTATATATATACGTAAAAATGAATGGGTATTGCATGACCAAGGACAAGTTTGCTCCCATTCGAATTACCCGTTTACTATCTGCAATTCCTTTCATTTCACGAAAAAGGCAGAGGGACCCTTATAACAACACAAATATGTGTTATCCAACGAGTTTTTTTCTTTTTCGAGTGAAAGCGGGGGTACGGCTTCCAGTTTACCTGCTTTTATCGACTGCATAAGCATAAGGGCAAAACGTTCGTGCGGGTGATCATTGATCTGGAATGGCAAAGTGGTTACGGGAACGATGGAAAAATGTCATAATAACTTTTCCATAATGATATAGTGGACTGACAAGACAGCCAAAGATATTACAGGTCCAGAATCCATAGACTCCGGTATACGAGAAACTAACGGAAGTTGGCATTATATAGGATTGAGGGATTTCAAAGAAACCACATAACCATATAGCCGTATCTATAACATAATAATATGTTCATGGTACTACCTAATTTCCTAAAAATAGAAATGAAAGCATACATCTAATAAAACAGAAACGCTATTAAAATAGTAATTCCTTGAAGAATTCGTCTATTTTAAGACCAGAAAGGGGAAAGGAATAATTTGGCAAAAACAACAGCCCAAAACTGCCAATTCCTTTTCCCTTGTCCTTTTAAGCTGAAAAGGAACGTTAAAAGCTACCTGGAAAATTTGACATTGATACCCTCGCTAATTGTTTGATTAAATGTGGAGTGGAGTATATACATTGTCATGATATCGGTGACTGGAATCAGGAAATAAGCATTTCCTTCAGCTTTTAGCTTAATCAAAGGCCTAACGAACAATGTCAACTTGTCTTGTCTTTCACTACTTTATATTACGTTAGATTATGTACATATATTTATACCTTCGATGCTTCATGAATGCAAATTTTTACCTGATCAAAGACATATTAGGCTAAAAATAAGCGTATATAATACTATAATACGAGCTTTACAACAGAGCTTGATAGTCACCATAAATCATTTGCACTTCTGACATTATGCTAAATTCCAAGAATAGAACATTTCCAATACGATTTCCTCAGCTGGAAATCGAATTTGCCCGTGAGCCGGGACTCCAGTAGAGAGCTGTGACAGCCAAAGTCTACTAACATAGACATTTGACACCTTTCGTTTCCACGATTCAATTATGTAAGTTATTACTACTAGTTGATAAGGATAATTACAATTATCCCAACTTCAGTCAACACCCAATTATACACTTCTCTCCAATTTTGCCATAAATGTTCGTGTTCATCTGACACTGCACTGCTACAAAGTACAAATTTATCCATCACGAGTTGTAATTCTACTCCTTCGATGAAACGCGGTGAATGACATCATCATTTAAGTGAGTTGCTTTCGACAAAGTGCAACCACTAGCCTATAGAAACTGCTTTTATCTATTGACAGCGATAATTAATACTTAAATATTAGCGTCAGAATTTCTAATCTTTCCATTCTGAACTAATGATACAGTGCAGCGGGATAGAGCAAAGTATTTTTCAATGCTTATGTCATCAACGTCATGAATAAAATTAGCAACGTATACGAACAAGTCTAAAAAGACAGATAAAAACTGCTGCAAACTGCAAAGAAGTCAACAACATTTTGCAATACCTTAATCATGCTGATATAAACTTAACTAAAAAATATTAATACCAGATAATTTCAGTTCATCGCATGTACCATAGATGCGATAATGATACTCGTATGATGACGAAGAAAAAAAATCCGAAACTTATTGATAACTAAACTACACGTGACCTATCTTCTTACAGTTGCGAGTAATCACAGCAGAAATCCAATTTTGAGTCTTTGCAAATGCTGATTACTCTAATCGATAAAAGCTAACTTTGCAAATATTGCAAACAGATATTGCCATCTCCAGTAGAACCGGCTGCAGTGCAGACATCATGATAAGCAGTTAAATACCGGATTAGTTATAGTACCTATGGCTAATCTATATGGAATTTTCTAATGCAAGACAAGGGAAAGTTTAATCTCTCTCCGATCACATTTCATAGTGAAAGTAAGTAGTTCACTCATAATGACCTTGGGTGTGGGAAAGTGCCTTGCAATGGAAACAATCGTGCTATTCTTACCATTCCCACCATTCTGAATTATTCACATTGCATAAATTGGCTACTCCCAACCACAGTTCACTCTCAAAATCCATGCAAAATGCCCATAATCCTAATCAGCAAACAATGACCCCGAGTTGCAATTTGTAATTTCCATTGAAGGGAAATAGCCGAGGCTACACAGCACATGCAATAATTGGATTAAAATCTGAATGCAAAGCTTTCCTAGTTGCAAGTGGTAATCCGAGAAGGAATCTACCTAGTTGAAATAGCTAGTCCATTTTATTCCGCTAAATAATTCAAATTCGATATATCCATGTAACTAAACATTACTCCTCCATTTCCTAAATGCAAAACAACATAGCTTTTAGTTTTGCTGACCCAAATTTTTTTATCGATCGTCTCAATTCCAAACGCTTTGTTCTTTTTGTTTGCTCTGTCCCGCTTTTCAATTAATACTATTCTTAAACGGCGTTTTTGCATATTTTGGGTCAGGGGTGAACTACCTTAATTATCGTCAATAATGGATTTTATGCAAGCCCAAGCTCGATTATGATTACGACTGGGCAATTGGAGTGGGGAAGGGGACGTAATTTTTTTAGATCGATAATAGAACCAGGACAATTTACTGCATATTTAAAAATCTAAATGCTTGTGTGTATAGTTCACTTGCTAAATTATTAACTTCAAGCTATAGCTGCAATGTCACATTTTCTACGTACACCGGATTAGCTTTTTGGATTTCTTTTTCCAGTTTGCTCAATTGCGGCTGGCTAGTGGTCAGTCAGAGTCAGTAAAAATTATAAAATTAGAAACCGCTGCCTAAAGTATATTTTACATTCTTCTGTCTCCTATTGAACTGCTATTGAACTATGAACAAATATCCAGGTATTAAGTTCAGAATTCGCAGCTCATAATTTTCCACCAAGTTATTGCTGTTTGGTAAGTTGACTTTCCCTATCATCAGTGAAGGTGACATTGGCCATTGTTGTCAACTGACAACATGAAAATAATTCCCCTAATCCAGTCTGTGGTTGGACAAACAAACGGATTGGGAAGAATGATTTATGAGCTGAGACAAACATTAACTTTCATAAACTAAGAATATTGATTTAAATTATAAACACCCATTTCTAGTGTAATGCTAACTAACCGCACCCTTAGAGCCAAGCAAAAATGAGCAAAAGTTAACATTCCAAATTATAACATAAACAAAAAACAGCACAATTTTACGTAAACATCGTCCCCATTCTTTGCACCGCTAATGTGCTATATTAACAATAACAAATCTCACAAGCGCAATACCTACATATAAACTAAACATTAACTCCAGTTCAAGCAATTAAAACTTATAAAAAACTACAGAAAGATTTATTACCTTCAAAATAATAGAGATGACTGTCTTCTTAATCCGAAAATTTAGCTGTGTCCCCAATGTTTGCAAATTGTCGATCTCAAACAAACTGAGAATTTGCAAGTTGGCAGTGGGTTTTATAATTCAATTATCATAAAATAATGGCCAACATGAGTTTAAGACAAATCAGAACCGTCTCTGTTTCCAAACTTGTTTCGAACCACCCTTCTTTATTGGCAAAATTTATGATAATTTTCCTTGATTTCTAAATGGCAATCCTCACTTCATCAATGTTTACCAAACTATTTAATGACACCTCCACATTTGACGCTAATTTATTGATCAATTTATCTACTCCTTTGCAATGACAGCCCCACCAGCGGGATTAGCATCAATGATATAGCTTAGTTATTTAAAGTCCACAGTTAAGACCTGGATTTTACAGATTTTATATTTAAATGCGCTCAACAACCTTTAGCAATTTCACTAGAGAACGGATGAGGAGCAATAAAAAAAACGTGCTAAGAAAAGTGAATTTTTCCTTCTCGCAAAATCCAAACCATATATCTGCACAAATGTGACACGATACAATAGCGTGAATGAATGGGATGATATGGGATGGGATGGATGTAAGCATATAGGATACTTTTTCAGCAATATTTTTCCACTTGTTTCCTTCAGTTCGCTATTCTCGCAATACAAGCAAGAAAGTATGAGAAGGCTCGGATAAAAGTATGAGCGGAATTTGTATGTGAAGTTGCTGTTGATTTGATGTACGTACATGAATATGAATGAATAAAGGGCTTCCTTCTCTTCTGTTTTTGCCTGTCAAGTTTATAAACACGTTTTACATGATGATCACAGGCCATATTCATAGGAATGCATGAGCGTCCTGATAATCATTGAGACGGACGCTGTATGTAGGTATGGAGTTTTTTAATCGCTGTGGCTAGGCGCTAGGACGCTTGTTATTTTGCAAACTGCAATTTGCATTATAGTAATTATTTTGTTGTTGTAGATGTACTCTGCACTTTAATGGTCTTGTGATTATGAATCATGAATCATGATTCATGATCATGAATGAATGGAAACTATAAGTGCGAGTAAGGCACGGGATGGAAGTGGGCTGGCTGGGGAAAGGGCATTTGACTTGTTTTGAGGGCTAGTATTTTTTTAAAAAATATTGTTTTATGTAGGTGCATCTTCTTATTTTGCATAAAATAATAAACCAATAAAAACAAATTACGCCAATTTGAAAAAAATTCAATGTATATATGACTTCCTAAAATTGTGTTGAGGTCGACTAGTTGATAGCGATCTTTTCGACTGTTGGACATTGGACACGCATAAAAATTAAGTCAATTTCCAAACGGAGGGATTCCCTTTCTCTTCGCAATAATGCGGCAGGGATGAGGCAAAAATGAATTCGTCATTTATAAAGCAATTGAGCGGTGACACACACGCATATTGTGTTGCGTCCCCATTCATAGGCCGTGAGCCCCTTTCATTTGACAAGTATGGAGTGGAGGTAAGGCATGCAATCCAAGTGAAAAATGTTGTTTTGCATCAATACTTTTGGTTTTCTTGCTGGAATCAATTTTATTTTCCAAATTTTCTTCCAAAATTTTTTGATGTCAGCGACATAGGATATGTCGCATTCTACAAATGCAAACTAACTACAAATGCAGACTATCTATTTACAAAAGTAACATACAATGCAAGACATTACTTTGAAAAGAATAAAGATTTTTTATTGTTTAGTCAGTGCTAGCGTCGCCGTCTGAAAAACAACCCTTATGTACTGAATTGGCTAGACGAAATAAAGAAGCAATTTCATTTTCAAAATGTAATTTATTCATAGCCTTATCTTGATAACCTTATGACTTGACACTGACTATCACAGTAATCAATACTAATCAAACAGGGAAAACGTTGTTCTGTACTGGCACTGCCACGACGAAAACTTGTCGAGGTGGTCTGGACATTGGACTTTGTCGCAAATTTCGGAACGTAAGCAATTTCTCTCGCGTTGTTAACGCTCCTTTAATTACTTGTCGTACATTCAGTTCTGTTAAATTGCTAAATAATGATCGCATTCAAAAGATTGTTTGGCGACTGATGAAACAATATATCTATGTATAATTGTGGAAGCAGTGAGCCAAGATCCGTTCAAAATTTTCCATTACATTTTTATTTTCTCAAAAGTAAAACTGAATGTAAACTAAGTACTTCGTATTGCAATCATGAAGATATTCGCTACTTCAAACGAACCCTACAGTATTTTCCATTCAACTTCAAGCTTCACACAAGTTCCATAAATCGTGCTGTTCCAGATATGTCAAGAGATTATGAATCACGAAATGAACAAGCTTACCAGCCCAACAACCATATTATATTTTTGTAAACACGAGTATGTTTATCTAAATGAAGATAATTATCCAGTAATTCCCAGCATTAAAATGATTACCACATTATCAGCCCACCGCACTCCTCTAACCATTTTTCTGTCTTTATTTCACTAAAGAAGTTATAACCGCCTTTTGCAATGCTATCTTCATTTATGCTTTGTCCATACATGCATTTCTGTAATCAAAGTAAAATGTAAATTATGCAGGTTTTTGGGTTAGGGTCCCCAGTTGTGGGCAAATAATGACTAGATTAGTTTGACTAGAATCTAATGACTAGATTAGTTTGACTAGAATCTAATGACTAGATTAGTTTGACTAGAATCTAGATTAGTTTGACTAGAATCTAATGACTAGATTAGTTTGACTAGAATCTAATGACTAGATTAGTTTGACTAGAAT
>JAQGAH010001965.1:0-10225 GCA_034696885.1 Lepidocyrtus paradoxus | reverse complement strand
CTACATTGTTGTGACTAAATTTTATATACAGGGCAGGATCAGCGTTGTCAACACTTGTAGTAGATCTATCCGCTGTGGTTAGATGTACAATAAAAAAAAAGTTGCATACAACTGGACCCTTATATCGCAACTTTCTGACTGTAATCTTTCATCGCTCTGAGTGGGTCGTTGTGGAACTAGTGTGGAGGCAATTCTTAAGTAGTGTGCTAGCTCACACACAGCAATACCTATACAACCCACTTATATGAATGGGTATAGATGGGTAATATAGTAATATTGTACATGTTTAAAAAAATATATATTTTTATATATTATAAATTCTTTTTAATGTAACTCTCCCTCTCCCACCACATTCTATTCTAAGTTATTATGTGCACATAAGGATGACTTTTTGAGCGCGGTGGGCATTAAAGGAAACTTGTTCATTCTCTCACTTCCTTTTCCTCTCAAGTGGGTTTTGCTCAAAAGACCACAAGACAACACTTAGGAGTCCCGAGCCTTTCAACTTTGTACTTACTTGAGTCTCGTTTGTAACTAAAGAGGCTCAGATACACTTTGATGACACCCTACTCACTTCAATCACCGCATTTCTCCTATTCACATGAAATGTTGTCATATCATATAGGATCTAATACCTGTATAGTGATTCACGAGCTCCTTTCATGCATAAAACAATATAGTGTTAGAATATGGGAATTTGGTAGGAAATATTTAAGTAGGTATTTAGCTCGCTTGAAATAATATATGAGTGGTGCGTTTTTCCTTTGCAAGACATGGAGAGTGAGCAGAAAAAAAAGTATACAATTGTCATAAACAAGGTGGAAGTGTCATTATTATGGTAGCTAGTAAACTATGGTGTGGGCATCCGGGAACGGGAAAAAAATGAATTATCAAATATGAAATGACAATGCCTCTTATGGATTGGCACATGGAATGAGTAGTCAGCAAGTGTACAACTTATGGACATTATCACTTGATCTGGGGTCCTCGCAGAGTATTTTTTCCCTAGGCTTGGGATCTCGATTTGACAATCTTGAGTCATATGTCAGTAGCATTCCATCCGACTTCCTTATATAAATCGTGATATTATCTTGGAAACCGTCCTTATGCTTTGGATGGACGAGGACACGCAACACGAAGAAACTTTGCTTGCCAGTGATGTTGCCAATGCTCCTTATACTCCCAACGACAAAGAAGCGGCAACATAGATTTCTCCGCGCTGTTGGGCACGCAGTGTGGTGGCAGGAGGCGGAAGCCGAAGGAAAGTCATGACACACATCTATTTGATATTATGTGAATGTGTCATCCATTCCCTAAAATTGTCCTTGTCGTCGCATATACAGCCTTACGCTTCCAATATATAGGGGACTACGTGAAATGAAAGCATTTCTACTAAACTGGATAGACACATATGTACCTCACTTCACGTGGAAATATGAGTCGGCTTTAGGAATTAGAATTTCTTTTGGATAAGAGTCCAGCTCCTTTTCGGCTGGCTGTAATGGTGCAGCATTTTCTTGGGAAAAAAATGCCCAACGATTCTGTCCCTTTTTCCATGCATTTGGAAACTCCACCATTTACACGCAAGCAGGTCAATACACACTTTTACTTCTCTATCTTGTCAATCCAACTGAAAGAGTTAGCGAGGCAGAATCGAATGAAAAGTCGAAGAATACTCCATGCATTTCGGCCCAACACGTTGTGCGTATAGATAGACTGCTTGGGAAGCTAATGTAATAGAAAAAATCTCAATGATTATTGTGAAAGAGAAAAGCAGCGAGGAACGGGAGAGAGGTCTAACGTGATCTAGGTTACGTTACACATTTCACAAGTTCCACAGTAATGTCCTTTCAATGGTGGAGGGAGTCTGGCACGGAGAATTATTGGGCTAACAAAAGGAGCCTCTATATTGAGTTACAACCGTTTGATATAAAGTTAAAAAGTCACTTCACCCGGACACTTCACTTTTGTGTGCACACCCTTTACAAAAATCACTAAAGCAAGCACAAGGAGCCTTTTTGTCGACATGAAGCAGTAATAATAGGGAGCAATCCAGCAGCATGCATGATAGGTGGGTAGGGACTCACATGGTGATTGTAACAAAACGCGCTAACTCCTCCGCTCCCTATCTATTCTCAAACAGAGTTGGCATATTTTTTCAAGCGGAGATATCTTCTGCAAAACTTTTGCAATATTGTTTGTCTTCTACAATACACCCTGTACAGTCTACATGAATCTCAATAAAAGTATCAAGTTCTTCGGTGGCGTGGTTTTATACGAAAAAAATATATTGGAGCCCTGGTCCATCCACATATATAACTATTTAAGGAGTCTGCCACGAGGAGAGCGAAAAGTTAAAAAAGGGAAAGTTGAGCAGATAGAGAACACTATAAATGATTATGATGTTATTTGAAGTTTGGAACTATCAGTTAAAAGCTTTGTAATAGCTTGAAATGAAATATTTCATTGGGATGTTATGAATGTTATGATTGGGAAAAAGTGGGCGTAAGTGCTAGCTGAGAAATTGCTTGCATTCAATTAAATTAATAAATATTCAATACGACCTACATCACGTTCTGACCAAAAATGTTATCAGACTATAGTTAATGAACTACTACATTTAAACTGAGCAAGAGCTCATTGTAAAAGTGCCATTTAAAGTTTTGAAATTGTTTTTCCTTCTGATTTTCTTTCCTGGTAAAAGTCGGGTTTCCTTTGAGTAGCAACAGACAGCTCATAGGCTGACTTGCCATGCATGGAGTAATATGGCACGTTTTCAATTGTCATAAGTTTCAGGCGATAGAAAAAAGCCCGGGTTCTTTATGCTGGATATTTCCCCTTGCTTATGTATCCTTCATATTTAATAGGCGCCATCCGATATATGTACGCACTTGTTTGTCAAAATGCAAACACATCCTTATGCTAGTCCTATTGGAAGGTATTGAGATTCAAAAGCTCCAGGGAGCTTTGGACCGAAAGCGCTTTCACATCCTCATGCATAAAATTCTTTTATTCTGGTGAAACGATTATGGCTGTGGTGGATACTGAACAACTGGGAAAGCAATAAGTGAACTGACAGTGGGCTTGTCCTGTGTATATCGACGTAGTCAAATATTACAGCCACTTATACAGACGCAGCGTTAGGTTACCGTTCGTATATAGGAGGGGAATCGCTAAATGTTATGAATTTGTTCCACGTCGTTTCCCAAAGAAAAGCAGTATGTGCTTGACTGGCATGGCGTGCCACTTCTCTTGTGTACTAACTTGATCTGCAAAGTGTCCAAACTCAAATGGCATATAGGAGGCGATGCATCTTGTGGCAACGGCAAGTGTGAGAATAAGGAGAAGGCCAATTCCCACCAAGAATACTGCATCTTCCTTGAGCTCTCCCAATATTTGTGGTTAGCATCATTCTCTCGACAAGCATATACATTCCGCCATCAACTACCAACTACCAACACTTAAAATGTTATGAGGAAGGAAGGAGAAAGTACATCATTGCATTTGAGTAATATCAATACGCTTGAATCAATCACTTTCACCGTGTCATGTCATATGAATAATAAAAGTACGCTTGGGCTCTGGCAAATTTATTCCAAAGACCTAAATATGAATATACTTGGGCCCTGACAGCTAAATTTAAATCACCTAAATATGTATCAATGCAACTTGGCAATTTGCTTATCTGCAGAGGCATTAATACCTATCAAGTTGCTAGTCGACTGGTATGCTAGAACACATCCCAATCCCAGTGCCCAGACAAACTTCTCGTGTAATTTCTTAGAAAGTCTTTAGCACAATCAATCAAATTTTGACTGGATGGCGATTGGGAGATACCGCCCACAACAACAGTTGCTCTCTTTATTTCCACACTGTTGGCTACACTAAATGAAATCCCTGACTTTCACAGGGTGACTATATAAACCTTGTGTATTTTAGCTTGGACGACAAGGAGAGAATCCTAGTAATAATAACACTATTACATTTTCTATTATTAGAACTAATGACGCTTCGTTATGGTTGTGTGAATACTACACAAGCATTAGTTGCGGGCGGATCTTAAGCAAGTTAGGAAAATGATGATACTAATCTTAAGCCAACCAGGCTATCCAGTGGATAACAATGGCTCTTGCCATTCTGCACAAGTTTGGAGATTTTCTTTGACCGGAGAATTAGGAAACATTGTTGTTTTATTAGAGTTGCTGGGAGGAACGCTCTCTTTTTACTGCTGCACTCCCGATCCCTCAACTTCAATTTCGCCCACTTCATAAAATCCTGAAAAAAACCACATTCTTTCTATCCCACCCACTTAATCCTAGAAGAGTTGTATTAAATTTTCCCATAGATTTCCCATCCGAATTACCCCATTATGGACACGTTCTTGTAATTTTTGCTCAGAGTTTTGCCTACTCTCTGAATTGTCTTTACTAATGTGTATGTTTCCTTCTGTCATTTTGACTTCATTTACTGTCTAAGTTTACTACTCATCACCGTTCACAAAACTAACGAAAGTCAATCATTTGCTTAAAATTTCAAAGGGAATAGACTGCTAAGTACTGGATTGTTAGCGTAGTTCTTTACTTTACTGATACTTTACATGTGCATTAAATCAAACTGAAACATAGACATTATACCATTTGTGCGAGGCTGTAATGGGGGAATGATGAAAAGTGTAAATATTTCCCTCCCAGGCTGGATGAATATAATGACTTCATTCATACAGCCCCCTACGAGTTATTTCTTTTCTCCGTCATTTTATGTGAAAGCATAAAAGTACAAAGTAAAGTTGTATATAAGAAGGGCCGTAAGTAAGGAAAGCCGTTTTACATCACCCAAGCCATTTTTCTCCACATATTACAATACTGCAAGAAACAGATTTTGATTAAGGGACTATCATTAACGATATAGAGTCCCGTTAGTTTATTACAAATTACTTTCCTTCGGCTCATTCTCTACTTAACTGCTCCCATTTTTCAGATGTGACATCCGTTCCAACGGAAACCGTTGTGACTGAGGCGGGAGCGAACCTCACATTGGCTTGTCCAGGAGTTACGGAGCACTCCCTGGTTTCCGTATTGGAATGGTATTGTGAAGGCTGCTCTCACAGTCAGCCAGGCTCCCCACCACAATCATCCTATCACGGGGTAAGTGTTTGAATATTTCCGTTTTTCTCTTTCACTTCTTTTTATATTTAACACTACATGAAACCATGGCTCGAAATAGAACAAAAACATATCTGCATATTTATATACACACATGACATATTTAGATATTATGGGACCAAAAAAGAAAAGCACTTGTGCGCTAACGTATTTCATAAGACGACGAGGCTCGAGAAGAGTGAGAAAAGGAAAAATCTAGGAACAGGCTTTCTCAAGAATACAAATTTGTAAAACATCATAATATCAGCAACATATGCTACAAGTATGTTGTCCTGATGTTGCTGTCAAATATACATAAATTCTCTATGTCACAAATTCCTACACAATTTTTAATCTCAGCCTAAAAACTCTGGTATAAATATGTACATGAGGTCAATAATCTACACACACGAGTAGTGGTTGTTTTTGACATATGATTTGAGAAAATGATATATAGTAACTACTTGCATGAGTCGGCATATAAAAATATATGTATCTATGTATGAATGTCGCATTCTTGCAACTACGTTTTTCATACTTGTTTCAGTGCGAAAAACAAAATACATATCCTATTTCAATACAGCGTTCTATTCATATCTCTCCCAATCCTCATGAATGAGCCAAGAGGATTTTTTTTTCTCCCAGCCACTTTGGAATTCCAAGAGCACACACTTTTTAAAACTGACATTTACATTTGCACAATTCTGCACAAAAAGGGAAACAGTTTCCCTTTCTCCCACTCTCTATTGTATACCTGCTTTATTAAGATAATCGGAATTCTACAGCAGTGCCTAAAACTCTGAGAGTATTTTATACGATCCCCACCTTGACTTGCTTTTACGTCAATCTATTATTTCTAGAAAATGTTTCCCTTTCACCAAACTTGTTTTGCGGTTTGATATCTTCTTCAGTCCCTTATATAGCGATAAATAATTCGATACAGTGCTAAACCCTAGTCAAGCTATATGTCACTGGTATAAGCATGCAGACTTATAGTGCGCAGCACGTGCCTTAAAAAGAGAAATATAAAAATGGTAGTTTGAAACAATCAGTGAGCGCGGAGCCATATGGGTCTGCATGCAACAATTTTCCGCAAGGAGTAACACGAACCAACTAAGGAAACTACAGTCAAACACTGCCAATGGATTTTTTTTGCATATTTCTTTCTCTTCCACCCAGTAGTAAACCTAGTATTTTCCCCCAATATTTTACCAATACTTACAATAAATCTGGTATTAGACCTAACTCAGCAATTGAAGACTGGAAAGATATAAAAACTACTTTAATGTTCAAATAACATAAAAAAAACTATATGGATGGATCAGATATTGGTATAAGACGGTTTGATAGATCTGGCGGTGATTGGGCTGCGTGAGAGAAATAAAGAGTATAGATATTTGAATTTTTTTTTCTTCAGAAGGGGAAAGCATGTTTTTTATGTCTTGTATGAGCCACTTCCCTCGCTATATCTGAGGCATGTATGGGTACTGCGTGTAGATGTAAAATTGACGGGATCGCATGCACATTCACTTTCTTTCATCACTGTTATCGATGATGTTTGGCTGTAGTAAAATTGTGCCAGGCTGCTGAACCAATTTCTCCCTTGTGCTATTTCCCTTCCTTGAAGGAGCCTTCCCTTCTATTTGTTCTTCGGTATTGGGGCAAAACTGTGGTTACGTCTTTTTTTATGTGATATCCTAAGCTAATGCTGTGTATTATAAGTTGATTCAAGCGAAAAATGTTGATGTTTGCTATCGATTGCTAGTTATTGTTAGACATGGCTAATGTCCATAGACATATATATTGTTGTAGTTGGATGTAGTTTTGTAGCATTTTTTTTTCATTCTTTCTTTTTCTCTTTTTGTAAACTGTAAATACGGTTGTTTGGATATAGACTTTTTTGATTAAGGGTGTATTCTGTATGTCATGAGTGAAAGGGCAGATTTCATTTTTTGGAGAGAAAAATAGTCAGTATTTGCTTGATATAAATCCTTACTTGGGGAATGTTTCTTTTGGGTAAGGGAATATGTGATGGGGGCAGAATGTGCATTTTTGAAATCATAATAACTGCTTATGACAGTTTAAAAGGTTGTAGCAGTGTATATGAGTATATTAGCTCATATGAGTAATTATTTTGCTGATCACATAAAATCGTTTTTTCCCTGCGTGTGTGTTTTCCACTTTTTTTTATTGTCAGAAGCGCGTTCGTGGGAAGTAAACTAGAGGAAACAAATCGTTTCTGACTTTATTACTGGGAAAGTAGGGCGTATGTAGAAACGATGTGACAAGAGTCCAGGTTAGACGAATTAATGAGCCACAGGCAAGCAACTTAACACAGAGGGGGGAGGGAACGAGAAGAGTTAGTTTGGATGCATGAGACGGAGTTTTTATATCCCCGAAATTTTGTTTCACTAAATGTAAGTATTTGGGCTACTGGGAGAAAGTTGAAGTGCGTTCCCTAACGACTGTGTACACAAAAGTGACTCATTTGCAAGACTACAATGAGGGGGGCTAAGAGTACCTTTGAAATCTATAAATTGGGACGGGGATGAGCACCAGACAGTTCCCAGTCAACAGAATAACATTAACCAAACTTATAGGGAAGTAAACCAACAACAAAGACAACTCTTCCTTTCCTCACATGAACCACAAGTTATGAATCTTTAATTAACTAACTACTACTGCGGAACTCTGACATTTGGGAAGCATCACAGACAAGCAGTGGTGACAACTAATATGAGTGGTAAACTACAGGCTGGGAATTTCTCCATAAGGCGACATTCCTCTACAAGCTAAAAAGATTTAATTAACAGTTGACTATATCCAGCAGCTCAACTACAAGTGACAATATTTCTGATGCGATGCATAAGTCAGCCTTATTATCATACATGCTCTGAATCCAACTATTATGAATGATTTATCATCCCCCATCATGCCATTTTCCAACTGGAGGCTAACGATAATTCCAAAAGATTTGCATTTCTTCCAATCCCAGCTACATTGTATCATGGCACATTCATCATGTTCAGGAAAAAAAATACTCAATGATTTTACACATGCTGATTATAAGTTAGTTTCTCCTTTATCGGTCTCCCTTTTTGCTAATGTTTTCGTGGCATGACAATTAGTAATGAAAAGGAGAGCCGTGAGAGCCCATTAGTTACAAGGAAGCAGGTGAAAACGGAAGGTGATAATTATGGCCATTCGTTTTCTTTAATTAATATGAAAATTGGTGTTTATACAGGAGGTGAAGCTAGTCGAGTTCCGAAGAGACAGCACCACAGTTTGGCAGAATCGGGAAAGGGTCACACTACACTCGGAAACGTATGCCCTTAATTTTCACCCGGTTGTTGCCGGGGATACCGGCGAATACCAATGTTTAGTGAATGATCGACGTCTACCCGAGTCCGTCTTGAAACTTGTTGTGCAAGGTAAGATGAGTTTATTTCGTAATAAAACCCGTTATGCTTTTTTCCCCCTTGGATTTACATAATTTTACTGCTCCCACAATACAAGGCTGGCATTTGCGTGATAATAATGACCCACCATAAAGGAAGAAAGGACATGAGCATGTGTAATTTATGTTCTAATAGTGGGGACATACTTGTAACGAAATAATTATTTTTTACTTATCACATCACAATAAAAATTAGTGGCCTTTTATGGTAAACATGGTTTTGGAAAGCCTGTTGTTTTGGGGGAAGTCGGCGATGAAATGTGCTGATTTTAAAAGAAAACGTTTTATTTAGAATATTATTTGGTTTTAAAACTCATACTCGTTCGGCCAAACTAGATTTTTTTTAGGGAAAAAGTGGCCATTTCGTATCAGCGGATCTCGTATGAAGGACATTATGTTCAATTATGGCTAGTACGCTACTTGATATTTCCCCCTTTTTCAAGCGTAAAAGCAACTTTTCAGCAATGCTGAAAAATTTCGCCAAGCCATTATGGTACCCTTAACGAAAACTAAAAAGTTAAGCGAAATAGCGGATTTTCAGCTGAAAACATCATTGTTCCAAGTGACTGCGTGGAATTGAAAATTTGGTATGTTTATCTAACAATCCTATAAAATAGTATCTATACACATAACAACTGCGCTACATTTGGTGTGTTTTTTAATTCACCCGCTTCACTTACCATTTGCCACCCAATATCACCATGCTGACATTGTAAGGGCATATTAAAAAATAATACATATTTCTTCAGCTTTCACTGGGATTTCATGATATCTGCACTTTGGCTATTCTCACGCAAATATTTCTCCTGCGTACCTTACATTATTGCTAAAGCCAATACAGACTTTACAATTGCATTCTATACGGCCTTCTCCAGTAATTGGAAGCTATGTCTGAAACTATGTCTATAAAGCATATTCATATTCGATAACACTAGCAATGAATATATTCCTTGTGCTAGTTTTTAAGCAATTAAATTGAGTGAAAAAAAAACTTTCAACAGTCGTTGTATGACTTAATAGTAGCTAGGTGGTGGGTGGGTAGAATGGAACTTCTCAAATTGTAAATGCAAAAGGGAAATACGTTCCTAAATAATTGGCAAGGGAATTTAATTTTTTGTTAACCATACATACCTAGAAAAAGTTGAGTATTTTTTTGTCCACTAGCAACCTTTATTAGGTCATGTAAATGCATAAGCTGTTTCACTGAACGTTCTTTAATTTCGTCCAATACAGAAGCTAAATGAATAAAATTACGACGTTATTGTATTTTATCGTAAAATAGAACTACCTCCCTGGATTCGTTGCGGATGGGCGAAACGAAATAACAAATAGAATCATAGTCTGAAGGAGCATGCACACGTTTCTGATATCAGTAACCACGGTGGCGGATGTCACATAAATAACAAGTAACTGGGAAAAGCAGACAATAGAAAAGGAATATTGTTTGATTTTACTGTGTTTAGCGAGGGAAATGAGAGTGGGAGCGGCGATAAGATATGGGAAAGATGAAAGGAGGAAAGCGTGCAACTTGATCTGATTCTTTTTTCAGATAAAATAAATTTCTGGTAAAATTGAGAGTAACGCAGCTGCGCTGCGTCCTCTCAATTTCCATATATGTGTCAGCTGA
>JAQGAH010001964.1:0-10228 GCA_034696885.1 Lepidocyrtus paradoxus | reverse complement strand
TGCAGCATTAATAACTGCTCACAATTGACCTTCAATCTTCTGCTTTCATTTGGGTAGTTAAATTAAATCATTGATCACTGATCAACACATGAAACAATATTTGCAGTCTTTAAAAGTAGTCGTAAAATAATGTTGACTGCAATCGATACGTTGCGGATCAACTTTAGCATCAATCTCTAATTGGTCCAGTCTCAGCGTTTTTGGTGAGGATTAAAGATAAGACGACGATAAGATGAGTAATTAAATTATAATGCTAAACGCCAGCTTAGCACTAATGTAGTAGTATTGATATTGAATGAAGGATAATTTGGAAATAAAGTGAACAGCAATTAACCTTTAATTATTTAATATTCATCTAAATTCTTTTAATAATCTATAAACTATTTTTAACTACATGATCATCAATATAATATTTGAATATATATAGTCCTTAACTATGGACAGATCTATATGGAAAGTTGAATGAATAAATAGCAGTAAGTTTGAATTGAAGATTAAAAATGCTTACCAAGATGATAAAGTCAGTACATTATATATGACACACAGTGTTTGTTTGTGGTTATATTGAATGATTTTCCAACTAGCATAAATTGCATGCTACTTAAAAACTGTATTTGTAAAATGTGTACGCAGTAATGAGATGCGATTAGAGATAGTAGTAAGAACAATATAACAATAACTATTGTTTGGTAAATACGTGCAAACGTGCAAAACGGTCCAAATATAATTTGTGTTGTGGGCGAATTAAAAAGTAAAGAGTATAGGCATTGACCAACAGGACACAAAAAAGGTTTTATCTTAGTTACTTATGTACCTATTTCAATCCGTGAAGTAAGATTGTATATTAGTTTCAGTAAATATGTTGTCCGTGAAGGTACATAAAAGAGGCATAATGATATAATTTATTGTTACCGGAACAAGTCTTGAAATGGAAACATGTAAAAATCTGACTGGAACGTAGTGGGGGGACAACAGGAGGGAAGTAGTATGTCTTGTTTGTCTTCCAAAGAGCTTGCACTGTTTTCCTTAAAACTAGCTTTTCACTTTGAAAGGGGTGTCTACTTTTGAACTGGAAAGTTTTGAGATAAAACGTAAACCTGGCATTGATATGCTCAGTTACTTTTTTACATCTAGAGAGCCATAAAACATTAATACAATTCAGCATTGTTAAGGCCCCGGGAATACGCGGACATATTAGCGCCCGCGAAACAAACGTCAAACAAGATCTTCTAATTTACGTGATTGGTATGAAAGAGCCCGACCCCTTGAACTTCGTTCAAAGTACTTTTTGAGTTCGGACACCCAGAATACCGTTGATGTCAACAAAATGAGTCCAAGAATATCTAGAATTTAACAGGATTTCTCAAATTAATTCACAATAAAATCAAAATAGGAAATTATAAAGTACCTACTTAAGCTACTCTTTTACACTCATATTTAGTATATATAATCTTACCATGCATGGTGAGGGCCTCCGTCTGAAACACTGACTGAAGAGGAGGAAAGTAAATCACCAACATTTGTCCAACGATTGACAGAGAAACCGCAATTAAAAACATACGATTGGAAAATAATCCTATTTCGAATACTGACTTTTCCTGAAAGAAAAAATTGAAATTGAATTAGAACACTTTAAAATTACAAATACTGTAAAGGAAAATCCTGGTCATTTGGTCTATTTAAATTTTAGCAATTGCAGTACATACCTGAGAACGACAGCTCAACGCATTGAACATGTCAAAGAAAACAAAGCACGTGAACGTCATAGTGGTATCACGAGGGGTGATCAGGTTATCACTCATCTAGAATAGATAAAAATTATATTGTAGTATGCAATTAGCAAATGAATCTATTTAGCTACATTTGTTATTTGCTTTGAGAAATACCTCCCGCTTGAAGACCCAGAGTGTACCAGTGATTATGATTAGAGCCGACAACAAAACATTAGTTATCAAGCTTCTTGTTATCATAGGTTCCTTGACATTTCTTGGGGGCTTTTTGATAACGTCGCTGTCCACCGGCTCTACTCCCAAGCTGCAATCCCAGTAAATAAGCATAATTTTATTACACTATATAGTAAATCACCATCGAATAAAATGAATATTCATACCTTTGAGCAGGAGGTCCATCCATGATTATATTGATCCATAAAATCTGCATTGCGTTCAACGGATTTGGAATATCCATTAACGTTGCAAGCGCAATCAAAAAGAGGGCTGCAATGCTTGTACTCAACTGGAATCGCACAAAGTTTCGAATGTTGTAGAAAATTGACTTTCCTTCTTCAATTGCCGCACTAAAAGGTAAAGATTAAAGTACTTTTTCATAAAATGGGATTACGTAAACTCTATAGATTATCCAATTTCAATAAAAAATGTATTTGCAAAGGCTTACACAATCGTTTGGAAATCATCATCCACAAGTATCATATCAGATGCTTCTTTGCAAACATCTGTCCCATTTTTGCCCATTGCAATACCAATGTCGGCTCGTTTTAGAGCAACACCATCATTCACACCATCTCCAGTCATTCCAACTATGTAGCCATTGCCTTGTAACGCCTAAAAAATAAATTGAATGTTTCAACTTTTCATATAAACCAAGTACCCCACCAATTACACTTAAAAAGTCAAAAGTGAACGAACAAAAGTTCATGTAACGTATTTACCTTCACAATTTTTAATTTGTGCTTTGGAGCCACTCGGTAAAATACCGTTATCTGAGGTACAACTTTCTCAAGCATAGAGTCATCCATTTTGTCCAGTTCTGGACCTGACATGACAGAGCCATGGAGTGTATCCATTCCAACCATTGTCGCAATCGACACTGCTGTCTCCTGTGCATCCCCAGTGAGCATCTTTACTTGGATCCCTGAAGCCTGCAACGTCTGAATACAACTTCGCACTGCTGGACGAGGTGGATCCAACATCCCGACTAAACCGTAAAACGTTAAATCTTGGAATGTAGGACCTTTTGCCAGAGCAATGACACGCAAGCCCTGTCGACCTAATTCATATGAACTTGACAACACGTCTTCTTCCTTTTTTGAAGTCATTGGTCGTAAAGTGCCAAACTCATTGAATTTAGTACACTGTTTAAGAACTTTTTCCACTGCCCCTTTGACAAAGAAAATTTCGCCATCCCCCTGAAACACGGTATTTTAATATACAGATTAATTGGATATTCATGCAATAACTGGTACGAAAAAGCTTATAATTTATAGATTTCTTTAAGAATTGAACTGAACTAACATCTTTGCTAGACGTATGTCCTTTTGGAATACACTTTATAGCCATCATTTTCTGTTCTGAATTGAATGGAAACTCTTGTAGTCGTAAATACTGATCTTGAACTGCATGTAAGCCCATCTGAAACCATGAAATGATGATTGTTAAGACAGAAAGGTCGAGCGAGATTCTGAAAGCAACGAATGAAAAGTAAAAATTACCTTAATAGCTGCTGACAACAATGCCCCTTCAGTAGGTTGCCCTCTTAAATTGCCGTTAGTTATCACAGCATTGTTACAGACGCAACCGATCTACAATAAAGTATACTCAATTTTGAACTGCTCTTGTTTGAAACATTGGTTTAAATCTTTTTTGTTAGACGTGTTTGTGTTTCTTTGTACCTCCAACAAATGATACAATGATTGTCGAACTTCACGAGCATCATGATTTTGTAAGTTTCGAAGTTTCACATCCCCGATTGGGTTATATCCCACTCCTGTAACTTCCGCCAAGCATCCTTCAGAGGTGATTACAGATGTGACAGTCATCTCATTCTTTGTTAATGTTCCCGTTTTATCCGAACAGATTACATTCACACAACCTAGACCACAACATACCGTTTTAACATTTTCAACAAGCCATTTCCACGAAATTTATTAGGACCGATTTCGGGAATTCCACATTAGAGTTTAAATAAAGCAGTCCTTAAGGCCACACATGACTTACCAAGTGTTTCAACTGTTGGAAGTCTCTTTACGATAGCGTTACGTTTGGCCATTCGCATGACTCCAAGAGCGAGAGTTACCGTTACCACAATTGGTAATCCTTCTGGAATAGCTGCCACTGCAAGACTGACCAAAACAAATAAGGATTGAAATTTGAAACCCATTTGTCCACACTCAATCAAAGGGCTAATAGTAATGAAACTGAAAAAATGTTTCAATTTAGTTACCTCACGCCGATGTTAAGCATATCTAGAAATGCTTTGCCTTGGGCCCATCCGAGCAATCCTATGCCTCCAATAATACAGAAGGAGTAAAATGATAGCTGCGCTCCAAGGATATCCATACTTTTCTGAAGAGGTGTCTTTGGACTCTGTCAAAGTAAAATACATAAAGTTTAGCAACTGAAACATAAGAAGAGTTCATTTGGCATTTCACATTAAACTTACTTCTTCAGCTTGCATCATCTTGAAAACTTCACCGAACCTTGAGTTTTCTCCTGTGCTTATTACAATGCCCTTAAAGAAAAGAAAACATAATTTTTGTTAATGACGAATTAAATGTTATGTTGAATAAAATCAAGGTTTTCTTTGAATTTTATTCATTATTCCTACCTTTCCATTTCCACATCGTACCAAAGTCCCCATGAATGCAACATTTTTAACGGACCCCTCGTCCCCTGCTTTCATAATAGCATCAGGGGTTTTATTGGATGGTTCCGTTTCCCCAGTGAAACTACTTTCATCGATAGACAGATCAACTGCCTGAACAAACGAAGAATTGAAAACAAAATTAACCACATAAACACGCTTACATATATTGTTTAAAAAATTACAATACACTGCATGCTAAAAGTTACCTCGAAAAGCCGTATGTCAGCAGGAACTCGGTCCCCGATATTCAAATACACAATATCACCGGGTACAAGATATTTCGCTAGAAAGGTGTTGACTTGACCAGCTCGAACGCTATTAAAACATGCCAAATTGATTTACTCATGTCAGTTTCAAATCAAAATTACCAAAGTGAAAGGGAAGATATCAGAATGTTTGTGAAACCATTCTCTTACCAATTGCAACTGGGCGGAACCAGCTTGGTTAGCTCCTGAAGAGATTGCTCCGACCTCCATTCTTGAATGAATGCAACTGTCACGACAATAATGATAGCAACCGTTATGCTGATAGCATCATCCAACTGCTTCATGCAGATGCTGACAAAAGCTGATCCCAACAGTAACAGAATGAGAGGGTTCTGAAACTGCTCTATGTACTTTTTCCATAGAGGCTCCTCTTCGTTAACCACAAATTCGTTAGGACCCAGAATCTTGCGACGATTATCTGCCTCCTTCCAACTCAGCCCTTCCCGAAGAGCCGTTTGAAGTTGCCATTCCACTTCTCCAACGGAGAGACTACTGGAGTGCTCTGCCGTGAGCCACATGTTGGGAGCTAAATTGCCTACCTGAAAATTAAAATACATTCGCGTTAATTGCAAGATATTCACATCTCACTTGTATATAAATCATAAAAATACTACTACTCAGTGATTGATTGATTTGCAATATAAATCATTGTTGATTCTGTAAGCGAATTCGAAACTTTGTCATAAATTACTCACTACAACATTGTTATTATCAATATCTTCGCCATTCCCGATACTAGTCCCATTTTGACTAGTTTCCCATTCAAAACTATCCCAACCCATATCAATTTCTGTGCTGTCCCTGTCCGGCATGTCTGTGTTTTTAACGGCAGACTGACTTATTGCGCCTTAACGAAAAGTTGTTACGAACTGATACCACTGAGCCTTGGTGCATTTTCACCATTTAGCTAGCTACTAGCCTGTCTAACATAGTAAAAAAAATTGTGCAAATGGTTTTTGACTTTAAAATTTTGCAAGAATAAGGGATTAACTCTACCGGGACTATGGAATGAAATGCATACAACTGTCGGAATGCGATTATGCGACTGCTTGGCTGACGACTCAATTCATTGAGCTCAGCGTTTTAATTCTTGGTAACCCCATTATTTGCCAATGTTAGTCATGTCATAAATATGAATTAGCAATCTAAGCATGTGTTCCAATAACCATAATGCATCCTCATGCTTGTTACGTACCAACTACCAACTAACTGGATCCGCAGCAACCACAGAAATCAAATGCATAGCACATTCGATGAATCCGCGTTTATCACTATCAGTCTCACTCATCCACCCCCACGTCAGGATCAAATCTTTTATCATCCAAGTTAAAATGATTCAATATGATCATTATATAACATTCATAACATAACTCAATTTACTCTGCTTTGAATACACACAAATACCAATTATAGCTCAAATCATATATGGATATATGTCCCACTGACGAGCACGACATTGACATTTTTCCAAAGGTGTACTTGGTACTAATGACAAAAAGAGTTAAGCAAGCAAGGTGAGAAAGTTAGCTTGCAGCTCCCATAATCATCCATATCAATCCATATTCCATATACACCAGCCTTCAATTTATTGTCTAATCCCCAAGACTGACCATGATATGCTCACAATGAGCCTATCTACCAGACACAATTTTACATACCTTTATACCTATCTAACTTCTAATGTTCTTTCTTTCCTGAAACAAAATCATCCCAAATATGTACTTAAGCATTTTTAAGGTCTAGCCTAGCCTAATTTTTTACTGGAAATGGAAGCCGACTGCGACGCGACGACTGTATGCATTAGCCATTAGCGTAACTTGTTATTCTATTGTTTAATTTCGGCAATTGTTTAAACTTCTGTCTAGATGTCTAATGTTTATCACGATGCTAACTTGCATGTATTTACTTGTACATTAAAGAAGCGATTTCTTGTTGTATGTATGTAATACGTAAAACTACATGGATATTAAATAATACGTGTGAACGAATAAAATGCAATAAATGTCTTTATACAGCCTAGCTTAGTTATCGTCATCGGAAATATTTGAACAGGTCGCTGATAAGATAATTTTGATACAAACCTCATTTTTCCTATCCTTAGTCGGTTTGCCATCTTTCTTGCTTTTCTCATTCTTTCTATCCTTAGACGTCCCGGCATCGTTCTTGATTTTAACCTTCTCATTCTTTTTTGAACTCATTTTAAAGTTCCTATTCTAATTATCCCTATTAGTGCAAATCTACTCAACTATAACTATGTACAGTGTAATTATAATTAATTAAAATACAACACCTCTTAATTGCCATATAAGTTTTTTTTTAAATAATATAATAAATAATTCTTTCATACCCTTTCAGTTTCCTTGCTACTCCTTTCCTTATTCAAACCGTGATCATCCAACAGAATTTGCTTATCATCAGGTTCCTCATGGTCCGAATTTTTTTTATTTCCTTTATTCCAAGTAAACTTTCCGGGGATGGAGGGGTTGTTGTTGGTACTGTTAGAGGATCCGAAAGGAAGACGACTACTATGGGGTATATTCTCACCACCACGATTGTCCGTCATATGATTCTTCTGAATACCAGTCCGTTCCGATTGAGCAATCACAACTTCGTTTTCACCACCACCACCAATGTTTGCAGAAGATATAACTAGGGGCCTCGACCGAAACAGATCCGGAGTCTGACTAGATTTGCTGAAGCCATTCTGCTGTGGCAACATTGCCAAATTCTACTACAATAGGAACAACACCTTGTTTTGGAGAACTCTCCCCCTTGCATCAAGAATGGATTTTTTCTAGGAATATATGTGGAGACCATAAAGAAATTATAAAACCAACGCACTCCTTTCTCTCTGAATATATCGTGCAGTGTAAAAATAAAGTTTCCAAAAAGGGGAAAAATTCTACCACGGGTATTATTAGCCCTCACTCGTTTTGCATAGTCCGGGAGCGAGTTCCAGAGGTTATGGCTACGTGTACAAACGAACCAAACTACGTACGTGTATGAATACCGGAAAAACCTAGTTTACAAAAATGTCCAGCAGCGTCGGAGAAGGAGCTCAGCCACCACGGGAAGGGTTATTCTCTATGGAGGAGAAAGCTACTCCAACCGACAGAGGGATTGTGTGGAGAAAATTGTTTTTTAAGCTGGAACACGGATTATGTAGGTCGTCTCTACTGCTGTTGCATATTCTATTAGAAAGCCCCTCCATACATTATTACTTGTCACAGGCAGGAGGGGGAAGAATGGTACGTGGCAGAGCTTTCCAGACTGAATGAGCTGGGGAGCAAGCTGCTTTCTCCAGGAACAACTTGCCAAAATTAAAGTTTCTCCTTGAAAGCTCTACTCCATATATACGTGGATGTCCTCTGAAGTAGAATACGTATTGACTGAAGAAAGAAAGTAGGACAGAAAGGGGACCCAGCAGTAGTTGGTGAGTGGGGCTTCTTGGAGTTTCTATGCTTCTCGATTACTCACGACCAGGCAGTTCCGAACGCTCGACTTGTCCGTGCAGCTGTTTCCTCTTCGGCTACGTAAACAAACACAAAAGAACACAATATTTTTAGATACGTTACAGATGGCACATTTCACAGTTTACTTTAGCCGACCTAATAATCCACATTTAAGTAATAGCAAAAGTTTGACATATGAAAGGAAAGGGAGCTTATGCATAATTCATTACAAAAGAAGTGAACCATCACATATCTCTTTTTTATCTTCCACACTCGGTAAATCAGTTACTTTTCGGTCAATTTTGTTTGGCCCATTTTTAATATTAATAATAAATGAGACATAAATTGCTAAAAAAAAAATTTTGCAACTTCAAACTCTCCGGCTGGCTCCGCAACTTCCGTGAGCCGTTAATATTTCGACGCCTCCATTATATAATGATTAATTTAACAATTTTACTGTTTCCAGAAACCAGATGGGAGTCGGCTGGTGGCAGGGTGGTCTTTTAGTCCAACATAAGTGTTAATTTCTGTTAAAATTCTGGTTTATTTACCTTTTTACCAAAATCCTCGTCGACGCTTTCAAAGATGTTAATGTTGGGTTGTTAACTACAAAACACTTTTTTGACACTTCTCACTTCTTTGGCTCGACTGATAAATGGCTGTATTCTAACTTGTTCCTGTTATCAGTATCAGTATTGTATTGAGATTCAAACAGTTTCTCCTAAAGTCAATAGACACTTCCTCGTTGTCTTCCGTATCACTCCTGCTTTGGTTGGTGCAATTTTTTCCTGACGATTCATCCAATGATACTGTCAATATACTGATGCTGAAGTCAGCAAAAATCCTAGCATATATTTGCAAAAGTGACATGACGGCTACAAAGTGCCTTGCAAATATACCATTTCGATTATGGATTGGTGGATCAGTCAGGTTCTGCTCGCAGTTGCTTGACGTGCGTTTGAGTTTCTGAATAAACAGAACACAGCAGCTGCTGAAATGCCAACAATATGTTCATGTCATGTTACAAGAACGAAAAAACTATCAAGGCAGCAGAAAGTTGCTTTTTATGTACAAAATGCGTATACATTTTACATCTATTTTTCCCCTTCTGGCAAGGCGCTTGGGAATTGAAGGCAACGCTTCTCATACGCTTCTCCCCTTTTGTTTTCATTTGAGCTTAAATTTCAGTTTTCATGAAAAATGCAAGCACCTGCGTCAGTGTGCAGTCGCAGTGTGTACGCTGCGTTGCACTGTTTGAGAAGAGCTTTGATTGTTCTTTTTAGCTTCTGAAATTTTGCATTGCTTTGTTCATTTTTTTTCCCTGTGATATGGTAATGAGTAATGACTAGCTTGCACAAAGATAATTTAGATTTACTTAGTTCCACACTGCTTGCTCTGCTGAGAGTTTCCTATTTTCTACAAGTTGATGATGAGATATGAGATGATAATCGATCAATAAAAGTACCGACCGAACAACAACGCAACGCTGCGCGGCTACTGAAGCGAAGCGAGCAGCCCGCTGCAGGTAAAAAATGCTTCAAAAATGTAGCAATTTATAGCATGCAGTAAAAAATCGATGTTATAGTTTAGTTATGAACAGGATATCGCATTGTTGCATATTATGCAGACTATTGTAGTCGATATGTTGTATTCTAGGTTTGTTAAACAGCCTTGTACTGCGTTGATGCACCTTGTTCGAATGTAATGCAGCAAAATTAACAATTCAATAATGATTATTCAGGTAATTAACAACGTTCAAAGTTATACCTGCTATTATAGAGCTACACAGTACTACTATGTGTGTTTTGACGTATGGGAAGTTTGTAGTTTATTGTTTTAATGAGCATACCTACATCGGACATATAATTGTAGTTACACACCCGAACTAGAACAAATTTTATCGAGTTA